>CM077163.1:225373752-225458249 GCA_039583875.1 Platanthera guangdongensis | reverse complement strand
CTAAATTCAATCCGATATAAAACATATGCTGGCCATGGGTTACTTATCTATATATCATCCCAAGTGATTTCACATGATATTAACACGATTTGCTCTTACGACAACTTACCGAAGTATTATCAAATCAATCCAATTAAACATAAGGAAATCAACAGACCTCAAGCTATCTTGCGATAATAAATTGATTTCTAAAACAGTAAATATTATCATCCATAACACTTTGGTGGTTAACATAAAATTATTTCACCAAAATCTCGAATTAATTGCGACATTGCCCACCAATTTCAAATCCACAATGTATGTAGAGACCCAGAATTTCAGCGCAGGATTAGCACTGGACAGCAACTTCGACCGAGTTTCCTGAGTTACAGAATCCGGTGGAGGCGTGTAACCCCTCGTTGGAAGACCTTTTCATGATCTACAACTTCATATTCAGGTCACAACCAGATCTGAATATTACCTTACTCGAAATCGGCTTCAAAGTTCGCTGCGCACTGAGACACGATTTCTGTGTACAGGAATTGCCGGACAGCAAACTCGATTAGGTTTTTCCCGGGGCCAGTACATCACCTGAGTCGTGCAACCACTCGTTGGAAAGGTATTTCCAAGGGCTACAACTTTCGTGTTTAGCCAAAGCCCAGATCTGCCCATATCCTACATGAAAATGGCCTAGAAGATCGCTGCGCGCAGAATACGATTCTGCGCGATCTTAAAGAAAAAATGACGGCATCGGTCCGTCTTCCTCCTCAAGCGATCCTTCCTAAATTTTCCAAAATGTCCTCCTCCCTTATTCAACCTCAAGGCAAAACTCCTCACGAAACCATTCACCCATCGTCGTATTGAAGAAAGGGGAAGGGTTGAAGAGATCTAAAATCTAGGATTCAAATCCTAGCATGGCCAAAACCTAGAAATCTTCTCCTCTCCATCAAGCTCTCTGAGCCGATTCTCTTCCTAAATATCTAAGATCTAGCACCAAGGGAGAGGGTAGGAACTCACGTTGGCTCCAGCGGTACCATCCTTTCCGGCCATGGATCGCGTAGTTTCTCCTTGGCGGCTCTTCTCTTTCACGGCGATGGCGGATCTCCTTCGGTAGAACTTGCTCCTGCAGTTTTCCTCTCACCAGGGTTCTCACAGGAATTAGGGAAGAAATGAGATGAAACGGCTAGGGTTTTTCTCTGCCCCTTATATACAAAATGTGACACGGGTAGGGACACGGCGTGTCCGTACCCGTGTCCTGCTTCCGTGAAACCCGTGGCGGTTTCCATGTCGGTTCAATGTTTTGACACGGGTCGGGACACGGGCGTGTCCCGACCCCGTGTTCACATGACACGACCGTGTGCCTTGACGTGTTATTAGCCGTGTACTTCTTGAGTTACATCTCGACACTTTTCGTCGAGCTCAACTCGACGCACACGGGTAGGGACACGCCCGTGTCACTACCCGTGGTCACTTAGTGTCGACCCTCTCGACGATCTCGACGCCTCTCGACGATCTCGACACGCCTCGTCGAGATCATCTCGACGCACACGGTAGGGACACGGCCTGTCACTACCCGTGTCACTTGTTGTCGACACAGCTCGCCAGTCTCGACACGGCTTGTCGAGTGGAACTCGACGCACACGGGTAGTGACACGCCCGTGTCACTACCCGTGTCACCACCCTTGTCACTCTGCACTGATTTTCTCCACTTCTCCACAAGTGCCCCCAATTCCATGCACTTCTCAGGACTTGAGTCAACCCTCCTGCTCAAAAACACACACACTAGGGCATAGAGCGATTCGGACGTTACAATCCTATAAACCAAATAAAAGATTTCGTCCCCGAAATCAAGCTTAGGCTGTGTGGGAGAAAGCTTAACAGGAAATTTATCATATGTTTTTAAATAAGGTTACCTTGGGCAAACAACTCCGGGTAGCGTTGTTGCATCAATCCATTGGCTCCCAGGTGTACTCCTCCTTCCATGATTCAACCATAGCACCTTCACTAAGGGGACACTTTTGCGGCGTAATGTTCTTGTCTCGCTGTCAACAATCCGTACCGGCTCTAGTCGCACAGACCTATCTGACGCCACCGCACTATCAGCAGTGGGAATAAATTGTCGGGCCGCAATAGTGCTTTTCGAAGCGACGATACATGGAACCGTCGTGAAGATTTTCTGTTCCGGTGGTAACTCCACCGATAGTCCAACGGGCCAATTCTTTCCAATATGGTATAAGGCCCAACATACCTTGAGCTGAGCTTTTTCACTCCCCGCACCCGCGACACTCCATGCATCGCCGAATCTTAAGGAACACTTTTTCGCCCACTTGGAACTCCACCATCCGGTGCTTTTTATTGTAATATTTTGCCTGTCGACTTTGAGCCTCCAACATGCGGTCTCTTATCAATCTGACAGCCACATCCGTATCATCTATAATTCATTTCCCAATGCCTTCGGATCTTCTTCCTGCACCCAAGACAAGGGGTCCTACACCTTCTTCCGTAAAGGGCTTCATGGGGCGCCATACCGATGCTCGCTTGATGACTATTATTGTAGAGAATTCCACCAGGGGTAAGAGTCTTTCCCACGGCTCTCCTCTGTCCAAACACACATAACCTCAACAAATCCTCCAGCGTTCTGATGGACCGCTCTGACTGCCCGTCAGTCAGGATGAAATGCGGTACTAAGGTTAGGCGTGAGCCCAATACGCCTGTACCGCCTTCCACTCATTGATGTAAACCGACCATCCCGACCGAAACAATTGTCTTGGCACGCCATGATCCGTACAAATTGCTCCACAAAAAGGCGTACCAAAACATCCACGTGTGCTTCCTTCTTCATTGGAATGAACCGGGCCACCTTTGTCAGTCGATCCACAATCCCACACCGAATCATTCCCGGAGCGTGAGCGAGGTAGCCCATGGACAAAGTCCATGGAGATATCCTCAAACTTCCTTCGGGAATTGGCAAAGACTGCAACAACCATCGGGACTCCTGCATTCGCCATTACCCTTTGGCAAGCTTCGCAATGTGTACATAGTAGCGAACATCCTTCTTCTTCCCGCCAACACATGGTCTTCCGCAGTCCGGCGTACATCTTAGCAATACCCGGTGTACTGAATATTGAGAGGAATGCGCCTCTCTCAATATATCCTCCCGAATTTGCCGCCCTTGTGAATATAAAGTCGGCCTCGAAGATAAACGAGGCCGTCTTTTAGTGTGTACTCATCGGTGGTCCATCTTCAATTGCCTTGATTGCCGGGGCCAAGCCGCATCCATTCCTTGCTCCACCCGAATCCGTTCTCGGATATCACAAACTATGCTCATGTTAGCCAAATACTCTGCATACTCTGCCGAAGGAGCCTTGAATACTAGAGTATTTCCATCTCTTCGACCATCACGAGCCAACCCCATATCTCATCACCGAGACTCTGGGCTAGGCTTGGCGCTTTCCTACTCAAGGCATCGGCTACGGAGTTCGCTTTCCCAGGGTGGTAGTTCATGGTGAACTCATAGTCGCATAGATTCCAACCCACCGTCGTTGTCTCATGTTCAACTCCTTCTGAGTGTGGACATACTTCAAGTTCTGTGATCGTAAAGATCTCGCAGTGTACGCCATATAAGTAATGCCTCCAGACCTTCAAAGCGAACACAACTGCTCCAGCTCCAAATCATGAACCGGGTAATTGATTTCATGTTTCTTTAACTGCCTTGAAGCATAAGCGATCACGTGTCTGAGCTGCATCAGCACCGCACCCATCCCTTGATAATGCGTCCGTTTTGTAAACCTGAAATCCTTCCTTCCCCGACGGAAGTGCAAGGATGGGGGCGGAGGTAAGCCTATCCTTCAACTCTTGAAATGCTGCTTCACATTGAGGTGTCCACTCAATGGCACACCCTTCTTCGTCAAGGAGGTAAGAGAAGGGCAATCTTGGAAAATCCTTTCACGAACTTGCGGTAGTAACCAGCAAGTCCAAGAAAGCTTCGTACATTGGCCGCCGACTTCAAGGCGACCACTCCTCACGGCCCCACCTTTGTTGGATCACTGCTAGCCCTGCTCCACTGATCACATGCCCCAAGAAGGCACCCTCCTTAAGCCAGAATTCACACTTGCTAAACTTGGCATACAAGGCGTGCTCCTTCAATTTCTTCAACACCAAGGTCAGGTGCTCGACATGCTCCTCCTCCGTCTTTGAGTAGACTAAGATGTCGTCGATGAAACGATGACGAAGATGTCCAAATACGGTTCAAACACCTTGTTCATCAGCTCATGAAGGCGAAGGGGCATTTGTGAGTCCAAGCGGCATTACTGTGAACTCATACAAACCATATCTCGAACTGAAGGCCGTTTTCTGGATATCCCCCTCATGAATCCTCACTGATAGTATCCAGAGCGCAAGTCTAGTTTAGAGAACCAATTTGCTCCCACTAATTGATCGAACAACTCGTCGATCCGCGATAGCGGATAAGTGTTCCGCACCGTCAACCGATTGAGTTCCCGATAATCTATGCAAATCGCAGGGTTCCATCCTTTTTCTTCCGAACAGCACATGGGCTCCCATGTTGATGAACTGGGGCGAACGAACCCTGAATCTACTAGTTCTTGCAATTGACTGTAAACTCCGCGAGTTCTTTCGGGCCATTCTGTACGGAGCCTTGGACACAGGCTTGGCACCCTGGTACTAGATTGATCTGGAAGTCACCTCTCTAGGCGGAGGTAACCTGGTAGCTTCTCAGGAAATACCTCGGAAAATCCCGCACAACCCGTACATCTTAAATTCCAACGCTTCCTCCTTCAACTCGAACCAGATCATGAAGACCTCGTCCCCCTTCATATAGCTTTTACAACCTGGACGGAAGATAACATCATGCGGGGCGCGAAGCCAATACCTTGGAAGATGACTCAGAGTCTCCATGTCTCAAATAGATCCGCTTCTCCGCGCATTCTCTCGCTCGAGAAGTGCCAATCCAGCCATGCCATGCCCAAAATGATGTCGAACTCCGACATTCTCAAACCGTGGCCGGTGTATCAAAGGCCTTCCCATCAATAAATAACTCCCAACTCGCACTTGGCGGTTGCGATCATCTCCGAGCAATCCGGAAGGCGTACACGTCGGGCTATTCCCGTGAAGTACTGTACATCCTCCACGTCTTTTATGAAATCCTCGACACAAAAATAGTGTGAGACACCGGTATCGAACAGCGCATAGGCCGTCTTCCCGCCAATAATCACGGTGCCTAAGTGCCAACAACCAAAACTTATTGCTAGTGTCTAATAAGTTCTAATCAATTCATGTTAAACCATGCAAATATGTAAACTAATTAAATTATACCTGCAATCACCTCTTGGGGTTTCGTTCCTGTGCCATGTCAAGTGCGTACACCTGATCCTAGCAGGGCCGGGGTTACCTCTTGGCGGTCCTCGTCCTCGACCACGCATATATCCCCGCCCTCGAGGTGCTGCTGGAGGGAGAGCGGGAGGGAGAGCAGGAGGGGCGTTCCCAATACCGCGGGCAGAAACGTCGGATGTGGCCCGGCTGGTTGCTTCGAAGCACACCAGACCACGACGCCCTACAGGTTGTTGAAATCGCTGAGGCTGTGGGGGTGGAGGCAACGCAGGCGCGCTGCGGAACTGGATGCTCCACCCTATAGTTTTGGTGGACACGCCCTCCACCTCTTTGATGTCCCCTTCCTCCTCTGAAGTCTCGCCTCCTCTATTCCATGGGCCGGCTTCCATCACGTCCTCCGCAGGCCTCTTACTACATCCCATGTGGTCCGCCTCCAATCTTTTTGCCATATCAATGATCTCCGCCAAGCTACCATCCGCTATAAACAAAAGGGACTTCCTTAGGGGATCTCGCAGCCCCTTGTAGAAGCGCTTGACATAGCCTCTGTCATCCAACTCGTAAGAATCTGTAAACCTTGCGAGATGCTGGAATTCCCGCTGGTATTCCGTAACCGTCTTTGATCCCTGCTTTAATAGAAGGAACCTCTGCTCAAGCTCATCTCGGGCCGACGTAGGGATAAAGTGCTCCAAGAAAACCTCCGAGAATTCACTCCAACTTATCTCTGTGTAGATCCGGCCTTGGAAGGTAGATCACATGAGGGACTTCCACCACCTCTTCGCATGGAAGTCCAAGACGGACACTGCCAATGTCACTGCCATGTTGGCCGGGCAACGGATACCAGCCAACAACTCCTGTATCGTCTCTAGCCATTCCTCCGTACGTACAGCCGACTCCGCCCCAAGGTAGACGGGAGGGGAGAGAGCCCGGAAGGTGCTCAGCCAGTTGGAGCTCGGGGCCTGTTGTTGCACCAGAGCCTGTTGTGCCTTAAAAGCATCAAGAATGGCGGTGAGTGTTTGCCCCAACTCAGACTGTTGGAACTGAGTGGGTATGGGAGGGGTAGGAGTACCCCCCAATGGCTCAACATGCAGTGGAACCTACACGTTCATGACAAATTTGTGGTCAGGTTGGTTAAACTCAAGGTCAAAGTTGGACAAACTTAATGTGAATTACATATGGGCACACCACTGCTTCCGCTAAGTCAGTTTATCCCCAAACCGACTAACCAAACGGGGGTGGCACCATTGTTGAATGACTTCCGTAGTTGAGGATCGTGGCAAACTGATACCAATTGTAAAACTCCCCCTACCCGGATCCCAAAACACGGCACGAAGGGGGAGTCTTATGCCCGGAACAGCCGCCTTGGGGTAGCATTAGCACACGGGCTAACCTGTACCACAAGACGCCTATTCCGCCGGCTACAACAATATCAATATAACATGCCAACCCAACCAAATAAATAAACAACCAGAAGTCAAATCCACACTAAGTTATAATGTCCAAATACATCAATAAATAGTAGCTAAAACATGCTTCTACCATATATCAGAGTACAGCTAAACATTGCCCAAACGGGCTACATCAGAGTATCAAATACTAACATCAGTAACTGACGGTATCGACGGCACCGTCACCTCAGGCCCTGTCATCCTGGCCTGGCTGTCCTGCTGCGTAGTCTGCGGCTGCTCCACCTGCGGCGTGACCTCCTAAAAAGGGAGACGTAGCAACCGTTAGTCGAAACGACTAAGTGGTTTCACATCCGCTCCCCCGGCGACTCCTCGGCACCGGGCGGAGAAAAGGAACAAGAGTATAGTATATAACAAGTATGCAAGTAAAGGAAGTACAAGCAGGTGGCAGTAGTGTAAGAGTAACAGTATCATAATCAGCATTTATGTCAGAGCTACACTAAACTAGCAAGTATAAGTAACAGCAGGAAGATAACTTAACTTATAAGAATGCCCATACAAACTTATAAGTTAAGGATCGGGTTACATAAAAGTAACTCATCGTATAAGAGTGCTCATACAAACTTATACGATGAGGATCTTGTTGTGCAATGTTATGAAATGCTATAAATGCTATGCAATGACTCACTCATGCACACCCATGCAATTGCTATGTCGACACAGACTATAGTTCCCACTTTTCGAGCAGGTAGCTAACCTCTCAGGCATCAGCCGCCGTGGTCAGGCGGTGACAGTAGAACGAGCACTTCTACTACTAGGCGGGTATCACACTACTTCACCTAGGCCTCCGTATGCCTCAACGCTAAGAACACAACAACGGAGCCCCTGCGTACTATGGCCCAGCGGGGTCTTGGGTAGATGTGCACCAAGAACACAGCCCGAACTGGCCTTGCGTGACCCGGAAGGGGCCTCGGAAGAAGCACGAGGACACAGCCCAACCGTTCACATGGCCGGAGGGGCCTCGGGACGTGAACACCGAGGACACAGCCCAAACCGACCAAGTCTAACTGCCAACTCCCGTCGGTGTGACGACCGGCGAGCCCGTAGACCTGCCACACTATCCTTAACCCAGGATTACGACACCGCGTGTCGGCTCACACCACATGCAAATTCCACATCAACATATCATGGAAGGGGCCTCGGAGTGAGCACGAGGACACAGCCCCACCATCCATCCACACCTTACCTCAACACGACCAAAACAAGTGGCGGTCAACACCGCACTTGCACCTTTACTATAAAATGCCAATAGGAGACGACACACTATTGTTGGACTCCTAAATTCAATCCGATATAAAACATATGCATGGCCATGGGTTACTCATCTATATATCATCCCAAGTGATTTCAACATGATATTAACAAGATTTGCTCTTACGACAACTTACCGAAGTATTATCAAATCAATCCAATTAAACATAAGGAAATCAACAGGCCTCAAGCTATCTTGCGATAATAAATTGATTTCTAAAACAGTAAATATTATCATCCATAACACTTTGGTGGTTAACATAAAATTATTTCACCAAAATCTCGAATTAATTGCGACATTGGACCCACCAATTTCAAATCCACAATGTATGTAGAGACCCAGAATTTCAGCGCAGGATTAGCACTGGACAACAAATTCGACCGGAGTTTCCTGAAGTTACAGGAATTCGGTGGAGGCGTGTAACCCCTCGTTGGAAAGACCTTTTCATGATCTACAACTTTCATATTCAGGTCACAACCCAGATCTGACAATAACTTACTCGAAATCGGCTTCAAAGTTCGCTGCGCACAGAACACGATTTCTGTGTACAGGAATTGCCGGACAGCAAACTCGATTAGGTTTTCCCGGGGCCACAAACATCACCTGAAGTCGTGCAACCACTCGTTGGAAAGGTATTTCCAAGGGCTACAACTTTCGTGTTTAGCCAAAAGCCCAGATCTGCACATATCCTACATGAAAATGGCCTAGAAGATCGCTGCGCGCAGAATACAGATTCTGCGCGCATCTTAAAGAAAAATGAACGGCATCGGTCCATCTTCCTCCTCAAGCGATCCTTCCTAAATTTTCCAGAAATGTCCTCCTCCCTTATTCAACCTCAAGGGCCAAAACTCCTCACGAAACCATTCACCCATCGTCGTATTGAAGAAAAGGGAAGGGTTGAAGAGATCTAAAATCTAGGATTCAAATCCTAGCATGGCCTAACCTAGAAATCTTCTCCTCTCCATCAAGCTCTCTTGAGCCGATGTCTCTCCTAAATATCTAAGATCTAGCACCAAGGGAGAGGGTAGGAAACTCACGTTGGCTCCAGCGGTACCACCATTTCCGGCCATGGATCGCGTAGTTCTCCTTGGCGGCATCTTCTCTTTCACGGCGATGGCGGATCTCCTTCGGTAGAACTTGCTCCTGCAGTTTTCCTCTCAACAGGAGTTCTCACAGGAATTAGGGGAAGAAATGGGAATGAAAACGGCTAGGGTTTTCTCTGCCCCTTATATACAAAATGTGACACGGGTAGGGACACGGCCGTGTCCGTACCCGTGTCCTGCTTCCGTGAAACGGCCGTGGCGGTTTCCATGTCGGTTCAATGTTTGACACGGGTAGGGACACGCCCGTGTCCCGACCCGTGTTCACATGACACGGCCGTGTGCCTTGACGTGTTATTGGCCGTGTACTTCTTGAGTTACATCTCGACACTTTTCGTCGAGCTCAACTCGACGCACACGGGTAGGGACACGCCAGTGTCACTACCCGTGTCACTTAGTGTCGACCCCTCTCGACGATCTCGACGCCTCTCGACGATCTCGACACGCCTCGTCGAAATCATCTCGACGCACACGGGTAGGGACACGGCCGTGTCACTACCCGTGTCACTTGGTGTCGACACAGCTCGCCAGTCTCGACACGGCTTGTCGAGTGGAACTCGACGCACACGGGTAGTGACACGCCCGTGTCACTACCCGTGTCACCACCCGTGTCACTCTGCACTGATTTCTCCACTTCTCCACAAGTGCAGCCCAATTCCCTGCACTTCTCAGGACTTGAGTCAACCCTCCTGACTCAAAAACACACACACTAGGGGCCTAGAGCGATTCAGGACGTTACACTCTGTGTGTTCTCTTTTTAATCTTTCGGGTTTTTTTTTCTGTTTATTTGTTTATTTTCTTAATCAACTCAACAAGCGGTATTTAATAACAAATCAAAATGTCTATTTGAATTATTTTTTAAAAAAAATTAGTTTGATATTGGTAAGTCATTAGATAAAGTTATTGCACTTTTATTTAAACTTGAGTAAACTTGATATAAACATTTTATCAAACAATCATGTGTCTTGTATTTAATAAATTTTAGTTTTAATATAATGCACCTTTATTATAAATTACTCGTGTATTATTAGTTTTAATTCAAGTGGTTAAAATTATTCAAAGTTTTAGTAGATTTAATTCATCATATGGAAACGAAAATTCAAGCAAGGTTGAACTAACAATTTGGCAAGACTCAACTTCAACCTACACTTACCAAAGCAAATGATTGACTTGTTCCATACTAGAAAGAACCGTAGGAAATCCTTTAATAACACGAATTCTTATTTCTCAATGATATCTCATGATCGAGAAAATTGGCTTATTCTTATGAAACAATTTCATGGAAGTTCATTGATATCTTGTTTTTGTAAAGCAAATTGACTTTGATTCTTGACTGATCGGCATCACATCTAGTTCTATTGCAACAAAAGATTCCCCTTTGATGTGAAAAAGACCAATATCAAGCATTATGATCTTACAAATGGATAATCTAGTTCATTCACAACAAAATCTTTTTTTCACGCGCCGGTAAAAAAATGATATTTTCGGATAAAACATTGTACTTTTATCTAATAATTTGGTTTAATCATAAAAGCACTTCAATTTCAAATGCATGTTCATATAGATTTTTGACACTCTACAGTTTGCATCTTCTAGTTATTCTATAATTGCCCTAGTTGAAATAAAACTCGTATCTTGAATTAGGGCAACAACTTGGCTATTTATAGCCTACATCTCAAAATACAATATTACAACACTCCTCAAGATTGACGAGAGATATTCACTAAGCCCATCGTGTTCTATCCACTGATCATATCCTCTCTCTCTCACACACACACACCAATTTTGTTTTATTCGCTGGATCAAAGTAGGAAACGACCTAACTACAATCCTGGAGGAGGGGTGCCCCAACCGCCTGTGATGGAGTATCAACATATCATATGCACTCATCTTATGTCCTCCATCTCTCGTTGTCTCTACCACAAAGATCAGAGCCACATCCAGTCCTTTCCGATCCAGATATCATACCAAGTCCGAGTCCCGAGTATCCGCCTCGTCCCTTTCTCCTAGAAAGTCACCTTAGGGATATCAAAAGAAACAACACATCTTAGTTGAATATTTATGAAACTAATTGATAAAATGCTAACTGGGAAAAAAGAGCATGCAAAACATCGGACAGTGTTACCAAACCTTAACAATTAACAGTACCCTTATCGACCACTAGATGAAACTTACCGCCCGTCGTCTGGATGTTATCTGTCGTGGATAGGAGAGTATAGGAGGAGGACTCGCTTGCATTTCCTGTCACATGGCGGGATGCGCCGAGCCGATGATCCAGTCGGATGCACTGGAAGAAGATATATATGCTAGTGAGAGAGATTCATTAGAAGATGGGTGGGCATACATATCGACACCCCTAGCTCCATCTCTGCTCCCCTCGCCCGTCTGCTTTCTCTTGATACCCTCTATCATGCTAAGTAGGGTCTGGTACTCCTTTGTATAGATAACGCTAAGTTCCTCCGCACCCTCGTCAGACTCATATTGGACTGATAGCCTCCTCTACCACCACAACCACGACTATGACCAAGACCACGTCCCCGTCCACCACCCAAATCTCTCTCCTTGGGCGGCTTGGAGCATGCTTGTCTCAGGTGGCCTACCTCACCACAGTTGTAGCACTGTCGGGTTTCTTCCCTCTAGCTAGTAATACTAGGAGCCGCAACCGCTAGTGCTGACTTCACATGCATGGACCCTCTTGTCCCTGTCTGCAGTTTGAGATGCATCTCCTCCTAAATCATAGCAGAGATGACCTCCATGAGGGTAGGAATCGTTGTTCCCGACATAAGTAGAGCTCTCCGATGATCAAACCTGTCATCTAACCCATTCAAGAACTTCATCGTCCTTTCCTCCACGATGATTTTGGAAACCCGACACCGTGGATTACTGCAGCACATCCCACCAGAGGCGCGATCGTAGTATACCCATAGTCGCTCCAACTCGGAGGCATATTCCTGCACCGTTTTCTCCCCCTGAACAGTGTCATCGATTTCTTACTTCACCCGGAAGACCCGCAAAGTGTTCCCCACATCATCATACGTGTTCTTCAACTTGTCTCAGACCTCCATGACTGTCTCAAGGTCATCTACCATGACAACAATTGATGGAACAACCGAGCTAAGAAGCCACATAAACACAATCATATGGGCCGACTCCCACTCATCTCCAGCCGAGTTTTCTGGTTTCTTCAACGCCCCTGTCAGAAAACCACCAACCTTTTTTGTTGACAAGATCTTCACACGGCTTGACCAACTCAGGTAGGTCATCAGTCCATCCAGCTTAAGATCGATCGGTGGAAGTTCCAACTTCTTTGGCCGTTGCGATGAACCCAACACCCTCAATAATGTGGCCAACTCATCCGGGGCCCAACATCTTGAAGACATGTGCTATCGTTCCCTCCTTCGGCTCCATGGATCAACTTCCAACCGAACACTGCCTCTCGTTCAGTATTACAAAATACATCGGCATGCCCTGGATCTGATCACCACATCAGGAGGGACTTGAGGAGGCACAAAGACACGAAGATCGGCAGCCGGAACCCCGTAGGGTTTGCTGCAATGTGCCTCCCCCACAACCCCCTGAAAGCAGTGATAGCGGCCTCCGGAGGCTACGAGATCGCTATTCCCGCAGCCCTAGAGGCAGTATTCTGGTAGCCCTAGGCAGGCGCGAGTGGGAGAAACTTGCGACGAACGGGAGAAGACGGGAGCGAGCGGACAACACGTCGTAGAGGGCGCACCACCCAGACGGGCACCGATCGGGCGAAGACGGAGAAGATGGGCGCCGATCGGGCAACACGTCGTAGAGTCTTCGTGCGCCAGCAACGGTGGTCGGCCCCCCTGACTCTGATACCAAGTTGAAATAAAACTCATATCTTGAATTAGGACAACAACTTGATTATTTATTAGAGCAGCCCTTGACATCATAAATTTTAATTGTGGCATTTTACAGTCTTAAAATGAATTAGTTTAACATGATGATTCATATACCTTTTAAATGTATTTTTTACTCTAAAACAAAAATATTGAAGTTGAAATTTAGGGCTCAATTGTTTAAGCTTTTAGGGACATTTCGTTTTCATAAAACGCACCGCCGGCCCTTTTTAGCATATGTTTTTCCGCCAGCGTTTCCATCAGCCCTGTTATTTCGCAGAGGATCTAACATCGCGGGACAAAACACTGGGTAGGAGCTCCTGTGTATCGCGTTTGGGGGAAAGAAAAAAAACGAAGCGGCGCTAGGGCAGGCTCGCGACATCCGCCGTCGTCTCTCCCGGTCGCCGCGAGGAGCAGATCTTCCCTCCCCAACTTCACCAGCTGCGCACACATCTTCACAAACCGACGACGCCGTCGATCCTGTTCGCGCGAAATCCATCAGATAGCCTTCTCTTCTCCGACTGCGTTCCTTCTCCGACTGCAGGTATTCGCATGTATTGTGCTTCTCCGACTGCATGCTCATGAATCCACTGCATCTTCTCCCAAAGCTCATCTGTAACCCATTGCGTTCCTTCTCCGACTGCAGTATATGTGTATTCACAGATCTATAGAGTATTCACATGCTGTATTTCGAGTTGCGCCCACGAGATTTTGAACGTGTTTGCAGTATATGCGTATTCACATGTTGTATTTCGAGTTTTCGATATTTTGTTGTCTATGAAGTATTTGCAGTACTATGAAGTATTTGCAGTACTATGGAGTAATTTATAAAAATATATAATAATTTTTTTAAAAAAAATTATTTATAAAACGTCACCGCTGTTTTGTCAAACAGTTCTCTTTTTTGAACATTTCTGCAAACACAGACTATCCAAACAGATCTTCATTTCCAGCATTCAGTTTCCAACAGTTGCATTTACAAACCTGCATTTACAACAGCTCATTTTACAACCGCAACCGCTCTACCAAACGAAGCCTTAATTATATTTTTAGAGAGTAAAGTTATAAATTTAAAATTAAATGTATAAAGTGTAAATAAAAGATAATTAGAGGGTGCAAAATGAAAAGCTGGGCAGGATGATCTAGATGGTCTCTATTTCGGAATTGAGATCATCTCAAATTGAAGTCAAATGTATATTATTCATGCCACCATTCACATTTGTTCTTCTCTTAACTAATTTTATGTTTTTTTTTTCATTTACCATAAAAATAGAATATTCTACACACTTAAATAAATAAGATTAAGAGTCCGTTGGGTACCACGGATAATGGTGGCGATGATGAACACAGTGATTATGAACCGCGATTCATGAGCACCCGACTTCATCCGAGGAAATTAATCCACTTTTATGTTCTAAACTAGTTTTTTTCCTTGGTGGAGGACAACCACTTTCATGTCAAACATACATTCTATGATTGACATTTTCTTTTCAAACTTGAGCATTTTTCCCCATTGATAGTGGGAGTAAAACACCAACAATGAACAGAAAACTTTGTTAAAACATTTTTCTCCATTCTCAATGTTTACCTAGAAATTTGCGATCCTCTTCAAGGTGACCAGTTTGCATACTTGGCGATTAGGCCTCCTTGACAACAACGACCACATCAGGGCTCGTCCCATGAGGGTCGCAGCCTCTATTACTATCACCGGCTACCTCTCCGAGAAGTCACGACCAAACTAGGTCTAACTGCCAGACCGCCCAATACTCTCTCTGCAGGTATTTCCTCCTGATGAGGCTGCGTTTAGCCTTGGTTTAATCGCCCAAATTGTCAAGTCGTCGGAGGTGATGTCACCTAGCCCAGTTCTGGAAGCTTCCTGCCCAAGACCTATAAATAGACTCCCAAACCTCTCTTGAAGGGGACAACAGTCGGGAGGAGCGAACCTGCAACTAGAAATAACCTAACTGCCCATACATGGTCTGTCTCTTCCAGCTAGCAATCAGGCGACAACCACGAGTAGTACCCGCGGCTAGGCTAGGCGACTTGGAAGGGTGGGGCAGCCCTCCTGGCAACTTTGGTGGAAGCAGAACAACATCTAGGCTGCTAGAAGTGTCCCTCCTTGCCTTAAGCTTCCTCCAACACTATTCGGGCAACCTCGACGACTAACACATGCGGCCAGACAACTAGCCTTGTCAGCTTGGTTCTCGACGGGCAGCTCGGATCCTCAACAAGCAACTTCCGTCTTCCTAGGCGGTCTCTGCGGATAGGATTGTCGACCCGAGCCTCAACACTCCCAGGGAAGACCATAGGCGAAGGCACACAACCTCGACGGGCTGATTCCCAACGGTAGCGCGGAAAACCACGACGACCTCGTTACCAGCTCCATTAGAGCAACCCTCGCGAGGACATTCCCAACACATTTGGTGGCCTCAACATTCAGACCCAGTTAGACTTGGCGGTCCGGGCCAGTGAACATCCAAAGTCGGTGGAGAGCATCAGGCCGCTTTTGTGGTCTCTGTAACCATCTCACGACGACCTCTACAGGCAACTTGTGCGTCTTGTGACTTGTACAAGTTGCGCAGCCTGCGCGATCAGACCGACATCTACTTTACCCGCCAGCTCTCCTTTCCAGCCTTATTTACTTCATTTTCTATGTAGGCTGCGTTTGACGCGGTTTATTTGCTCCGTTAAGATTGGACAAAGACGTAATTGTCATACAAAAATCTTATGCCCAAACTACTTTCTTTTTTAAGTAACGTAGTAGCATTTGTCATACCAAAGATACATTCGATGACAATGTCGTTTTTGTCCAACTTCACCGGAACAAATAAGCCGCTCCAAACGCAACCGTAATCAGACATAACATCAGTTGTAAATACAAGTTTTATAATCAATGAAAAGCCCGCCGCAAGAGAGACATCTGCCCCAGCGGACGAAATTTGATTTGCCACATGCTAGCGGTCATCCCTTCTCTCTCTCCCTCACTACTTCACTTGTGACTCAAAGTAACAGGCTACACAACAGTCACCTCTCTCATCCCTCAAATTTGTGCACCGTGGACTTGGTACAATTTTGATGTCAACAGTCAACCTTTCAAAATATTATTTTTGACCTTCAAAACTGCCACCACTAAAACTCCGTTTGGAGGGACTTATGCGCCCACACTCCAAAACGCCAGTGCATAAACAAAACAGTCCAGATGATAGAAATACAAAATGTAGAGCCCGTTCAGGATAGCGCAATCTCCTAGGAGATCAAATTTGATCTCCTAGGAGATCATCCCGGAGTCCGGAGTTCGGACAGAAAAATTTCCGCTTCCGCTAGAGGGTTTTATTTCGTCGGGGTTCCGGAGCACTCGCGCGCGATTAGAAGTGCTCGCGCGTGGGGCTTCTCGTGCTTTTCCTTTTCTTCCTCTTAAGGTTCTGTTTGGGACAGCTCTGCCGGATTGAAAAGCTGCTGTCCGGATAGAACTATTTTAAAATAGATCTCTGAAGAACAATTTTGAAAAACTGTAGAGTGTTTCGATTAGGGCTGATATCGAGTTGAGTTCGAGCGATTTTGGCTCGGCTCGAAATCGAAATTTTCGACTCGAACTCGGCTCGAAATCGACTCGAAATCGAAATCGATTTCGAGTCGAGTCGGCTCGACTCGAAATAGTTCGATTCCGAGTCGGCTCGAAATCGAATCGAGTCGGCTCGAAATTGAGCAATTTTTCTCTTTATTCCTATTTGACTCAAAAATAAATTGGACAACGTATAAATTTATCGAACAAAACACTTAAAGACTCCATTATTTTTATTTTGATTTAAATTTTTTTATTTTTAATTTTAAAATAAGAACATATCAAGAAAGACATAATATATTTAATTAATTCGAGTTGATTCGAATCATATTTCGAACGATTCAGGGCTGGCTCGAAATCGACTCGAAATCAGATTCGAGTCTTATTGAATCGACTCAAATTGAGTCGAATAAATTTTAATCGATTCCGATTCGACTCAAATTTCGAGCGAATTTCGAGCGACTTTCGAGTTTCAAATAATATGCTCAGCCCTAATTTCGGTGTTCTGCGCACATTGTTGATATCTACACGCCAACTCCTCTCGCTCGGAGAGCGATTGCCAAACGGGCTTTCCGCTAGTAGAGGGAGAGCCGCTGGTTTATGACCGGAGACCGGAGCGGCTGTTAATGGCTTCGCTTCAATTTCCCCCTGCTCCTTCCGTCTATTTGCTGCCCTCTTTTCTTCGCCACTACCCCTCCACCCCACACACCTTCTCCCATATTTCTTCCAATCCCAAAATTTCTCACTCTCCTTACCCTTCCACTATCTCTTTCTCTTCTTCGTTGCGCCCCATTTCTGCCGCAGCCGCAACTTCCTTTCCGTACTCCCAGCTCCAGCACCGGCAATATCTCAAGCAAGACGATTCAGTCAATGAGCGACGCCGAGGAGATTTCGCAGATCAACCGGAGGAGGACGATGATGAACTTTTCCTGGGGACTGTGTGGTGTTCGAGGAGGGCGCCTTCGAAGAAGAGAACCCTTTCCTTCCTACAGACGTCGGGGGCAAGCCGAAGCGAACCAAAAGGAGGATCTCGAATTCCCCAACCACATCTGCCGGAGAATCACATAGCTTGGTCCCAGAGAAGTGGAAAGAGGTTGTGGATGAAATTAACTTGTCGAAGAAGGAGAAGCGCAAGCTTGCGCACCAGGTTAGGTTCGGAAGTCGATTGGAGGCGCGGAAGAAGACCCCCATGCCGGATATTGAGGAGTACAATGCTTACCGGAATATGAAGCTGTCTCAGCTGAATCCCGTTGTGCTGGACAACCCGAATCGATTCCCACGTGAGTCGGCTGTAACTAAGGAGCTTGTGGAGACTTCTAGCGGAAGGGTTGCTCCGAGGAACCCTAGATTGGGGATTAATGGAGAATCTTTGGAAGACATCACGGAATTTTTCAGTAGTGGGAATTATGTGCCTGGGGAGAGGTATGATGACAAGAAGCCGCAAGGTGGGTTGTAAGTTGCAACTAACCCGCTCAGTAAAGATTTTGCTGTTTCATAATATGCTTGATTTCTTGTTTTTTTTTGGGAGACTTCTGCTGCTTTGAACTCTTATAAATGGGTATTTCACAGTTGCAGGAAACATGGACATTGTTGATGATTCTTTTCCTATGTACATGACAGTTAACATTTGTTGGCTAGAATCTCCTTTCTAATTCTATTTTGCTAAAAACGATAGGTGAATTGTTTTCAGATTATAGGGCCCTTCAGCAGTAATCAACAACTTCAAAGCAATGATTAATAGCCTTCTTATATATCAACTCGTTGCGTGTTTTAGAAATATTCATTATATATGCCTATGTGTGGATTTCATTTGGATTGTCTTGTAGTAAGATCACATTTGAAGGAGCCTTAGGGGCTGAATTCTTTTCTCTTCTTCTTACTCCTTCTCTTCCCTTCCCTCCCCTCCTCTTCTGCAACTCTAGCATCTAATATTGACAATATCGATCAAATTTCTTAAAACTTATAGATGGTAATTGTTGAGAGAGCTCAAATCTTGTATGTATTGCTTGTGTGTCTAAATACAAGCAGAGAATACAAATATATAGGAAGAGGAAGAGAGAGGAAAATCCTATACAAGATGTGGGACTAAAGGAGGAGAGAAGATAAAACAATAAATGGGCCCAATAATGGACTCTTTACATGGGCTATTTTAACACTCCCCCGCAAGCTGGAGCGTACAAATCGTATGCGCCAAGCTTGGACAAGCACTGATAGAATAATGTCTTGGAAAGAGCCTTTGTGAAGACATCTGCAACTTGTTCCGACCCTGGGACATGCTTTAAGTCAAGGTTCTTCATTTGAACCTTTTCCCGGATGAAGTGACAATCGACCTCAATATGCTTCGTCCTTTCGTGAAAGACCGGGTTCTTTGCAATGTGTATGACGGCTTGACTATCACAAAGGAGAAGAGCCGGTGATGGTAATTTTACACCCAGATCAATAAGAAGACTCTCAAGCCATGTCAATTCTGATACAACCGATGTCATTGCCCGGTACTCTGCCTCGGCTGAAGAGCGAGCAACGACCGCTTGTTTCTTACTTCGCCAAGTTACAAGATGTCCTCCAAGGTAAGTGCAAAAACCACTCGTAGATCGCCGGTCATCAAGAGAGCCAGCGTAGTCAGCATCTGAATATGCCACCAATGTTGGAGCAGAAGAGGAGGTCCTGTGGACAAGCCCCTGACCAGGAGCGGTTTTCAGATACCTGAGAATTCGTTCCACTGCTTGAAGATGAGATTTTCGAGGAGAGTGCATGTATCTGCTGACAAGAACAACAGCAAAGGAGATATCTGGTCTGGTAACTGTGAGATATATCAGTTTTCCAACAAGACGTCGATAATATTCAGGATTCTGAAGAAGGAGATCGGAGTCAGAGGCCTGGGCACACAGTTTGTGGTTCACATCCATAGGAGTATCACTGGGCTTGCAGCCGGACAGACCCGCATCATGAAGAAGGTCAAGACAATATTTTCATTGAGAGAGAGTGAGCCCATCTGGCCTTCTGGCAATCTCAAGGCCCAAAAAATAGCGAAGGGGTCCCAAATCCTTGGTCTGGAAGACTGAATTTAGATGGACTTTGACTGCCTGTGTCCCTTGAGAGTCATCTCCAATAATGATAATATCATCGACGTAAACTAACAGAATAACCGTTCCTGTTGGTTGGTGACGAGTAAAGAGCGAGAAGTCGGCCGAGCTCCGAGTGAAGCCAATCTCACGGAGGACCTTGCTGAACTTTTCAAACCATGCCCGCGGAGATTGTTTGAGACCATATAGAGCCTTTTTAAGATGTCAGACCTGAGACTCCCCCGTGGTCTCAAACCCGGGCGGTTGCTGCATGTAGACAGTTTCCTGGAGGTCCCCATTCAAGAAAGCATTCTTGATATCCAGCTAAAAGAGAGGCCACCGGCGATGGACCGCAACAGAGATGAGGACACGAACACTATTAAGTTTTGCCACCGGAGAGAACGTTTCCTCATAATCGAGCCCCTCCTGTTGAGTGAAACCGCGAGCCACAAGACGGGCTTTTAGACGGTCAATTGTTCCATCGACAGCATGTTTGATGACAAAGACCCATTTGCACCCAACTGGTTTCTGGCCCGGTGGAAGGGGAACAACAGAGCAGGTCTGGTTAGACCAGAGAGCAGACATTTCTTCCTCCATGGCGGCTCGCCAGCCGGGATGTTGAAGCGCCTCCTGCACAGAATTAGGAATAGCAACCGAAGAGAGAGAAGTAGCCAAAGTGTGTAAATGGGGAGAGAGGCGATGAAGAGAGACGAAGTTTGCCAGCGGATGAGCAGTGGAAGACGATACCTGATCAGTCGGACGCGGAGTATCCAGGGTAGAGACTGACGGAAGAGGGGCAGCAGAAGTGGTAGAGCGACGAGTGTAGACACGGATAACGGGTGGTTTGGAGGGAATGACAGACGGAGTAGAGGGAATGACAGACGGAGTAATGGTGGGAATGACCGGGCGTGGGATGGATGGAGGTGTAGGTGGGCGATGGTCAAGTAAGGGAGCAAAAAAGAATGGTTGATCCTCGCGGAAAGTGACATCAGCAGAAACGGAGATCTTGCGTGTAGCAGGAGAATAACAGACATACCCCTTTTGGGTGCGAGAATAACCAACAAAGATATGCTTGGCGGCCCGGGGATCTAACTTATCCGATGAAGGCCCCAAACGATGGACATAACAGAGGCTACCAAACACACGAGGCGGGATAGGAAAGGCTGTAGCGGAGGGAAAGAGGATGCTGAACGGAGTAGCGTAGTTGAGAATATAGGAAGGGAAACGGTTTATGAGAAAACAGGCGGTCGAGACCGCAAAGTTCCAATACGGTTTAGGGACATGCATTTGAAGCATGAGGGAACGGGCAACATCGAGTAAGTGGCGATTCTTGCGTTCGACAACACCGTTTTGTTGTGGCGTGTAAGTACAGGAAGTTTGATGTAGAATCCCAAACTCGGAACAGAGAGCAGTAAATTCGTGACTAGTGATAAAATACCGGAAACCGGAAATACTAGAAATTTTAAATGGTCCCCAAATATCCGAATGGACTAAATCAAAAGGAGCAGCGCTCCGAGTACAATGTGAAGAAAAAGATGAACGAGTCTGCTTGCCGAGGATGCATGAGTCACACTGAAAGGGGGTAAGAGAAACATCCGGGAGAGCCCGCTGGAGGACCGGTAGAGGAGCATGCCCAAGACGACAATGCCAATCTGTGGAAGAAATGGAGAAGAGGATGGTGGGAGAGTCGTCGAGAAGGTAGAGCCCATTCCGCAGCCGGCCTTTACCAATGGTAGTCTGCGTCCGCCGTTCCTGTATAACAAAAGAAGAGGAAGTGAATATAACAGAACAATCCAAATCAGTAGTAAGCCGTCCAACAGAAAGTAAATTGAACGGAGAACTCGGGACGTGAAGAGCCGAGCGAAGGGAGATGGAGGAGGTGATAGGAAGATCTGCCGAGCCGGAGACGGGAACAGTGGCTCCATTGGCCACAGTAATAGACTGTGGATAAGGGGAATTCAGGTACTGGGCAGGTCGATGTGGAGTAATGTGATGAGTAGCGCCAGAATCCACAATCCAGCCCAAGCTGGTGGAGAGACAATCGGTATCTGTGTTAGAGACGGAGGCAACAAAGGCAGATGGGGGATGGAGCAAGCCCTGGAGATGCTGGAGCTAAAGACGGACACTTTCAAGATCAGGAGGACCAGCATCGATAGCAACAGAAGCCGCCGGACGAGGAGGATAGCCAACTTTCTTGTAACAGGTTGCCTCGAGATGACCGTCTTTGCCACAGAAGGAACACTTCGGCCGACCCCGGCCACCACGACCACGGCCGCGAGAGCCTGAACGACCCCCCCGAGTAGAAGGAGGAGGAGGGAAGGGTAGAAGCGGAGGTGCCTGCTGAAGAAGGGCCGGAGGAGCCGTAGTATCTGAAGGTGGTGGTACTCGGAGAATCATGGAGCACACATCAGAAAAAGATGGTGTGGTAGAGGACGCCAGGACCTGAGCACGAATGCTCTGAAGGTGAGGGGGAAGACGGGCCATAAGGATAGCAGTACAGGCGGCTTCCTTCTGAGCGCGCTGAGCAAGAGCATCATTGGTAAACGACTGATGCTGGATCCAGGCTTCAGCAAGAGTCTTCGCACGAGCAACAAAGGAGGACATATCGGAAGCCCGTCCAGCGTCCAGAGTAAAGAGGTCGGTGAGGATGTCGTAGAGATGCTGGAGGCTGTCTCGGCCAGAATATAAGGAGTGTAGCTCAGTCCGCATATCTTTGGCAGTCTCATGATACATAGCCATTTGATATGGTTCACCATCCAAAAAATTCAAGATCCAGGTCTGAACTAGGCCATCATTGCGGAGCCAGTCATCGGTAGGATGGGTGGGTGGAGCCTGAGTAAGGTGAGGGAGAAGGCCCTTGGCCTGAAGAACCCGTCGAACTGAATGGACCCAAGGAATGAAGTTCTTCTTTCCAGAAAGAGAGATGGTAGTGATGCGCAGCTTGTCACGGAGTTCTGTAGGGTAAGCCGGGCGGTCAGTTGGACAAGCCGGGCAGTCAGCAGGCGGGCTGGCCGTCGAGCCAGAAGAGTTACCGGAAGAGCCCATAAGGGCAGACCGCGACGAATAGAGGATAATCCGCCGACAAGAAAGACTAATGAAGACCACGACCAGAATGCGGATAGGAAGCAGTCCGCACTGCGGATAGGAAGCAGTCCGCACGGTCAAGCCGGACACCAGCGAGTAGTCAGGTCGCGACCAAAGGGCAGAAACAAAAGAGAGATCGCCCCGGTCTAGGTGAAGCCAGCAGCGGTCAGAAAGCAGCCCGAGCAGGTTGACAGAGAACGCGGAAAGAGGAGAGAGGCCACGAGTAGGAACTCGAGCGGCTAGAGAAGAGAGGCCGCGAGTAGGAACTCGAGCGGCTTAGAGGAGAGAGGCCGCGAGGAGGAACTCGAGCGGCTAGGAAAGAGAGGCCGCGAGTAGGAACTTGAGCGGCTAGAGAAGAGAGGCCGCGAGGAGGAACTCGAGCGGCTAGAGGAGACCGGCAGCGGACAGAAGGCAAAGCCGCAGCGGTCAGACGGCGAAGCCGCATCGGTCAGAAGGCGAAGCCGCAGCGGTTAGAAGGTGAAGCCGCAACGGAGCTGGCAGCGGACAGAAGCAGAGAGCCCGCAGCGGTCAGAAGAAAGGTGGGCCCCACGAGGCAGAGAGAGGGTGGCTATAAGAAGCCTGAAGAGGGTGGAACCACGGAGAGGGAGAGAAGCGGATGCAGAGGTGCAAACCGCAGAGCCAGGGGCGGACCGGAGACCGGAGCGGGTAGGCTACCAGTCCGCAAGAGACAAGACAGCGGGTAGGAGAAAAAGAAACCGGGCGGGCTTGGCGGTTAGAAAAAAGGCAAACCGCAGAGGACAGTAACCTGACTCTGATACCATGTTGAGAGAGCTCAAATCTTGTATGTATTGCTTGTGTGTCTAAATACAAGGAGAGAATACAAATATATAGGAAGAGGAAGAGAGAAGAAAATCCTATACAAGATGTGGGACTAAAGCAGGAGAGAAGATAAAACAATAAATGAGCCTAATAATGGGCTCTTTACATGAGCTATTTTAACAATAATAATGAACGATTGATGTGTAAAATAAATAAAGATTGAGAAGACGAATTAACGTTTGATGTTCATTATTTAAAATAAGATGAGTTTGTGTCTTGCTTTCGTTGTGCATGCGTCTAGGCTCCAGGACTCTGTTATGGACTGACTCATTCACGGGCCTAATCCCGCCGGTCGAGCCCACAACATGGGCCGCGGCCCTGCACACCCAACCCTTCTCCGCACGTGTTCTCGTTGCGGCGGGGTATTGAGGCCGGGTCTCGAACCCTTTACCCCCTTGATGTAAACTCTTAATGTTGACTCACATCACCAACTAAGTCGTGGCTCAGTTGGTGATGTGAGCCAACATTAAGAGCTTACATCAAGGAGATAAAGGGTTCGAGACCCGGCCTCAACACCCCGCCGCACCGAGAACACGTGCAGAGATGGGTTGGGTGTGCAGGGCCGCGACCCATGTTGTGGGCTCGACCGGCGGGATTAGGCCCGTGAATAAGTCAGTCCATAATATCAAAATGCGCATCAAGAACACCCTACCCTTCTCCGCACGTGTTCTCGGTGTGGCGTGGTGTTGAGAACGGATCTCGAATCCTTTACCTCCTTGATGTAAGCTCTTAACGCTAGCTCGCATCACCAACTGATCCGCAGCTCAATTGGTGATGTGAGTTAGCGTTAAGAGCTTACATCAAGGAGGTAAAGGATTCGAGACCCGGTCTCAACACTCCGCCGCACCGAGAACACGTGCGGAGAAGGGTTGGGTGTGCAGGGCCGCGGCCCATGTTGTGGGCTCGACCGGCGGAATTAGGCCCGTGAGTGAGCCGGTCCATAACAGACTCCTTTGCGCCTAGATACACTTTTACTCTTTGACAACTATGATTTGAAATCAAAATTGCTCTATCAATTATGATTTATACAAATTATTGTCGAGGTTATTCCTAATTGATTAAATGTTCTTGATATGGCAATTCACTGCCTGGTCATGGGTAGGTAGTGTGCGAACTTAATGTTCGCATTGAGATACACTACATCAAATTAGGTAAAATGAATAGTGACCCCAAAGTAGTATGGATGGAAGTGTTGTTTAGCACCTTAGGCATCACTTGAGATGATTGAATAGAAAATGAATATATAACCAAATAATTTGGAAACATCACCGGATATAAATGCATGAAAATGAGGATTTACAAAGTCAACCCCCAAAAATTGGGATCATGGCATCATGCTATTGATGATGATTATATGAAATCATACTTGGATCTGTTTTATGAATCTTCCGTTTCCATTTGTTTTTTTAGTGTTGTTTAATGTGCTAAAACCTAAACTGCATGTTGAAATTTTAAACGTTCATAGAGAGAATCACGACTAATGTTTTACTTGGCAACAAAAAACATACCACAACAAAACATCAAAGAAAAGAAATTACCAGGAAAGCATGAGTAAAAAAATTTATTAAGTGGAACCCTCCTCTAACCAAGCAGTGTAAAGAACTCCCCTTCCAAAGCTAAAAACTATTTCAAATTGAGCGATAGGATTTGGGGATCTTATGATAAGAATTTTGATCCTTCCTTCTTGGGAATACATGTATTTATAAGTAAAAGTAGCATAACTGTTTGGCAATTATGGGCACATGTTCATACCCATGGTTAATATGAGGAAACATTTCTAATTAGGGAGCTGAGAATCTCCAGATGATTGCTAAGATTACTAGCTGATTTAATTGTTGAAGAGAATTCTCTAACATTAATTTATAGTTAGTGATCTCACGGTTTATGTTGAATGCATATTTTGTGGACTTCTCTCTCTCTTGTGGATATGCGCTACTCAACATTGGAAGCAATTTCTTATTATCAGATACTTCCTGTGCAACATTGGAAACACCTCCGCCGTATATATTGATGTTGTTACCTTGTTTATTAAAAAAATATTTTCACGTTTTGGAACACCGCGAGCAATAGTTAGCGATATGGGGACGCACTTTTGTAACACCCAATTCTCAAAAATTTTATCTACATGTGGTGTAACACATAAATTATCCACCCATACCATCCTCAAATAAGTGGCTAGGTAGAAGTAGTTGTTAGAAGACATAAGGATAAATGATGTAAAAGCTCATTTATAGGCTCTTTTCTTCCTTCTCCTTTAGTCCCACATCTATTGTATAAGATTCTTCCTTCCTCTTTTCTCCTATAACTATTGTGGATATCCTCTGACATGGCCGACATAAAGGTTTCATGGACAAAACGACACATTTCCGATATTTTTTTGCAAAATACCCTTTTGGAATATATCCTCCAATATGTCTGCTATTGACCGATATATTCGCCGATATATAGGCCGATATATCCTGATATTTTATCGACTATTTTTTTTTCAATTTATTATAATTAGTGTCTATGGTAATAGACAATAGAGCAAAAATGTTTCATTGTTTAGGTTGTTTTTTCCCCTTCCTCTGGCTTTCTTTTTTGCTCAAGTCCGTCATCGACTTCAATCATGCATGGTCTTTGAATTATGGATTAAATGTTCTTTATCTTCCATTGTCATCAACAACTTTCCGACATTCTGCTTCCCCTTGTTTTATTTCACGCGCTATACTATAATTATTTGTGTAACACAAAATGATTATTTTAATTTGATAAATTTAGGAGTTCAATAAATATCAAATTATAAATATATTAATATATATAAATTTTAAAAAATTAAATTTATGAATAATTACACATAAAAATAATTAAATATTAAAACACGATATATGCAATATCTCCGATATATCCCCTATTATATTAAAACCGACATGAAAAACCTAAACCGACGTGTCCCCCATATCCGACATCTACAACCTTGCCTATATATTTGTACTCTCTCTTGTATTTGATATATGAAACAAGGATATACAAGTTTTGCCCATTGTTTCCTACATTGTATCAGAGGGATACGGTCCGGTCTGCCTGTTTCTGTCCGCCTGACTCTCTTTTTAACCGGGCGGTTTGTTCTCCGGCTTATCCGCTCTATCTTGCGGCCTTCCCTGGTTCTCCTGCTTCTAACCACGACTTCCCGCGCAGTCTATTGTTTTTCTTACCGCTCCTTTTCCTCTCTCTCTCGTGGCCTCCACCTCGTCTTACCCCCCCTTATAAACCTCTCGGTCTGGTGGGCCCTTCCCCATAATCGACCGGTTTCTTCCTTCTTCCGCCCGGCTTCTCGCACTATCGCTGCAGTTTCCTCTTCTGCCCGCAATCTCTCCTTCTCTTATCTTATCGCGCGACTTCGTTCCTTGTCGCTGCGACTTTTTTTCTCGCTGCGGTTTCTTTTGAACCGCTGCGAGCACCGCGCCTGGTCGCGACACCGTTCTGTGCCGCTGGTGTTATCACCGAGACCGTGCGGTTTTCCTTGCTTCAGTCATTGCGGTTTCTCTTACCGTTGCTGCTCTCCTACCTGCTGCGGTCTCCCTTCTTCAATCTCTGCGGGCGTCCCGCTTGGCCCTCTCTTAGCCGCTGCGGCTTCTCTACCCGCTGCGAGCTCCGTTCTTGGTCGCGACATCTTTCCTTGTCGTTGGTGTGCTCATAGTGACCGTGCGGACTTTTCGCGCGGCTCCTTCTTTGCTTAGTCGCTGCGACTTGTCTTGTCGCTAGCGGCCTCTCCTCTCTGCTGCAGGCTCCGCATATTGGTCGCGACATCCTCCTTGACGCTGGTGTGTTATCTCTGTGATCGGGCGGCTTCTTGTGTCTAAGCGTGGCGGCTTCTCCTTGTGTCTAAGCGTGGCGGCTTCTTCCAGCTACCTATTCCGCATCTTGGTCGCGGCCTCTTGCCGCTGGTGTGTTGACATTGAGACCGTGCGACTTCTCTTGCTCTCTAGTCTTGGCAGCTTCTCCTCTTACCGCTCCGGCTCTTGGTGCGGTCTGTCTCTACCCGCCCGGTCTTGTGCCTGTTTGCTGGCCTCTGTTCTTTCTAACCACTATCGCTCAGGGTTCTTCCAGTCGCGCCCTGTTTCTTTTCGCTATGGGCTCCCTTCTACTCGCTGTTTCTCACACGATCTCCTCTAGTCGCGTGTGATCTCTTCTTACTGCTGGTGCCCGCACGGCTTCGTCTTTCGCTGCCCTCATCGTTCTTCCGTAGTAGCTGCTGGTTCTGTCCGGCAAGCCGCATGCCTCCTTGCCGCCCGACTTCTGTGCTTATTCACATTTCAGAATTATGGCATCTGGTTCCACCACTACTGATGATATTACCGCGTTGCGTGCTCAACTGCATCAGCTTCAAGAGGTGGTTAGTCGCTCCTCTGGCTTCGTGGCCTCGATCTTCAAGGAAGGTATATTATGCTTCTCACACAACTCTCACTGGATTGTGGACTCGAGTGCTACACATCATCTCTCTCCGTAGTAGCCGCCCAGCTATTTAGATTTTGCTTACCCTAAGCACATCACTGTGACCAATGGTGACATGATCCCGGTTTCTGGCACTGCACATCTGCCTCTTACTCCTATCTCCTTATCCTCGGTTCTTCATGTTCCGAGCTCTCCTTTTAATCTCCTTTTTGTTAGCCGTTTTACACAAGATCTTGATTGCTGTGTTACTTTCTCACGCTCTTCCTTTGTGGTGCAGAATTGACTAACGCAGAATATACTTGGTAGAGGGCGACTGTCTAACAGACTATATCTTCTTGATGTTCCTTCCACTGCTCTCATCACTGTCTCCACCACCAATTGACATCGTCGTCTTGGGCATGCCCCTCTTCCAATTCTTAAGAAAGCTCTTCCTACTGTCTCTTTTCAAGAGTTCTTTTATGAATCTTGTATTTTCGGCGAACAACACCGTGTCTCTTTTTTTTCTTCATGGACCCGGAGTGATGCTCTATTATCCTTAGTACATTATGATATCTGGAGGCCCTATAAGGTCCCTAGTGTTTTTGGGTATCGATACTTTGTTATCTTTATTGATGATTACTCACGGGTTACCTGGTTGTATTTATTTCGTGATCGTACCAAACTCACAACCACGTTCCATACGTTTCTTACGGAAACTCGCACTCAGTTCTCTACCTGTGTCAAAACTCTTCGTACAGACAATGCTCGAGAATATACTGGTCGCACCTTCTCCAATCTATGCGCTGAGTTCAGTATTATATATCAGACTTCATGTGCCTATACCCCTCAACAAAATGGCAGAGTGGAACAAAAAAAGCACCACCTCCTTGATGTGGCTAGATCTCTCATGATTCAAATGCAGGTTCCTCCCCTCTATTGGAACTTTGCAGTCTCTACTTCTTTTCATCTTATCAATCACATGCATTCGTCTGTCCTCAATTTTGTGGCACCCATTACTCTACTTTACCCATCCACGAATCTCTTCTTTCTCACACCTCGTGTTTTTGGGTGTACCTGTTATGTCCACCATCTTGGTCCTTCCAATGACAAGCTAGCCCCTCGTGCTACCAAAGCTATGTTTGTTGGGTACTCCCGCATTCAGAAGGGGTATGTCTGTTTTTATCCTATCACTGGTAAGGTGGTTGTCTGCTGATGTCTCCTTTTATGAAAACCAATCATATCACGCCAGTCCTTCTGATCCACTTCTTCCTCCTCCGCTACCTCGACCCATCATTCCCGTAACGTCTCCGCTTCCACCATTTCTCCCTACTCCTCCTCTGCTTCCGATTCCTACACCATCACCAGTACCCTCTAAACCAGTCCCCTCCAAACCTCCTATCATTAAAGTTTACACTCGTCGCCCTGCACGTCCAGATGCCCAGCAACAGCTTCCCTCTACCGGTGTGATCTCCCGGCTTGTTGATTCGACATCGTCCTCGACGGCTCATACCTTGGCAAATTATGGCTCTCTACATCGGCTCTCTCCACCTCTTCTTACCTTTGCTCTCTCTCTCCTCTATCTCTATACCTAACTTTGTGCATGAAGCTCTCCAGCATCCGACATGGCGTGCCGCCATGGATGAAGAAATGACTACTCTGTGGGGTAATCATACTTGAAATCTTGTGTCTCCTCCTCCTAGCCACATTTGTGTTAGCTGCAAGTAGATCTTTGCAATCAAACATGCTGCGGATGAGACAGTTGATCGCTTAAAGGCACGACTTGTGGCACGGGGTTTTACTCAACATCACGGTCTTGATTATGAGAAAACGTTCTCCCCAGTCGCAAAATTAAATACGGTTCGGGTCTTGCTCTCCTTAGCTGTTCATCGCCACTGGCCCCTCAATCAGCTGAATGTCAAGAATGCTTTTTTGAATGTCGATCTTCTTGAAACTGTCTATATGCAACAACCGCCCGAGTTTGAGACCACGGGGGAGTCTCGTGTATGTTTACTTCACAAATCTATTTATGGTCTCAAACAGTCTCCACGGGCGTGGTTTGACAAATTCAGCAAGGTTGTTTGTGAGGTTGGCTTCAAACAAAGCTCGACAAATTCCTCTCTCTTCACCCATCATCAATCAACTGGGACTATAATACTTCTGGTTTATGTGGACGATATTCTGATCACTGGTGATGACTCAGCTGGGATACAACATGTTAAGCAGCATTTAAATTCTATCTTTCAAATCAAAGATCTTGGAAATCTTCAATATTTTCTTGTACTAGAGGTAGCACGGCGACCTGATGACCTTGTCTTATCCCAACGTAACTATTGCATTGACCTTCTGAAAGATGTCGGTCTCTCGGGTTGCAAACCCGCGGAAACCCCGATGGAAGTCAACCATATGTTGTGTGCTCAGGTATCTGAGGCTGATTCTCAACTTGCAAATCCGGAATACTATCGTCGTCTTGTGGGAAAACTGATATACATATCCGTTACGAGACTAGATATATCATTTGCGGTTGGAGTGGTTAGTCGGTTTATGCATACCCCACGAGTTTCTCATCTTCAGGCAGTGGAACAGATTCTAAGATATCTGAAGACTGCCCCTTGGCAAGGGCTTGTGTATAAGCCATCTTCCTCCCTCTCTCTTATTGCATACTTTGATGCAGATTATGCGGGCTCGTTGGATGATCGATGTTCTACTACTGATTTTTGTACTTACTTTGCAGGAAATCTTATCACATGCCGGAGTAAGAAGCAGACGGTGGTTGCTCGCTCGTCTGCTGAGGCTGAGTATCTTGCGATGACAGCTGTTACATCAGAACTAACCTGACTGGAAAGTCTTCTAATGGATTTGGGAGTTAGGTTGTCCTCACCATCAACGTTGTTTTGTGACAGTCAAGCTGCAATACATATTGCGAAGAATCCTGTGTTCCATGAGGGACTAAACATATTGATGTTGATTGTCACTTTGTTCGGGAAAAAGTTCAATCAAAGGTGCTAAAGCTTGAACATGTTCCTGCGTCTGGGCAAGTTGCTGACATCCTTACCAAGGCATTACGTCGCAAATTGTATTATCAGTTCTTGTGCAAGCTTAGTGCCTACGACTTGTACGCTCCAGCTTGCGGGGGAGTGTTAGAAGACATAAGGATAAATGATGTAAAAGCTCATTTATAGGCCCTTTTCTTCCTTCTATTTTAGTCCCACATCTATTGTATAGGATTCTTCCTCCATCTCTTCTCCTATATATTTGTACTCTCTCTTGTATTTGATATATGAAACAAGGATATACAAGGTTTCCCCATTGTTTCCTACATTAGTAAACTTGGAATCAAAATGAATTTTAAAAAAACTGTTTCCACTAACCGTAAAGATTGGTCAAGTAAATTAGATGATGCGATATGGGCATATCGGACGGCTTGTGAACACCTCCGCCGTATATATTGATGTCACTTGGAAGTTGATTGTTGAGCATACGGAGGTAAAAATTACCTTGTTCAGTTATTTCATGGATCCACTTTGTAAATCTTCACTTTTGCTAACCATACCATCTAGTTTGTATTTCCTTATCAGATATCACCTTCTAAGTGGTTGATGTGGCTGTCATGTTAATGTGTGGATATATTCGAATATCTGTAAACCCTAAACAAATCATGAGCAACTTGCTCCTATATATGAGACCTAAAAATGAAATATAATAAAGAAGAAATACAAGTATTTCCTAAAGCAAAATGAGCGCCCAATAAAATAGAAATAATGAATAAAAAATGTCATCATACCAAAAATATGTCTTGGTCGGATAGTCATCATTAGGATATACTTTATATATTCCCTATAGGCGAATAAACACAATTTCTAATAAATCGTCTCGACTCATTGTCTTCCACAATGATTTGTCCTACTAATTGACACTATATAAATTGAAAGAACGAAACTACTGCTTATGCAAGCAGTTATGAAGTTTGTAAGTTGCTGTGAAATAAATTTAGTTTGTTAAACTTGATATTTTGTGGGTTTAAACTTTAAATTGTGATTCTTTCCTTGAATAGTTTTCTTGCTATTTCCTTTCAAATGTATTATGTCACGAAATTCTTGTATAATAGTATAAATCTTACTGGAGGACTAGTTATCTGCTTATATTAAGTAGGTATGGCTTTTAGCAGGGGATCAAGATAAATAAATAATGAAAGTAGGTTTGTCTCTATTATATGGAATATTTGAGATTTTCAACATTTATTATGCGTGTTTATGATACTATGAGATTTTAGGTTCTCTTGAGCTTTCCACTTTTCAATTTTCGTGATTTGATATTAATATGATTTTCCTTGTCTCCATGAATAGGTCGCCGCAAGCTATTCACAGATGAAGAAAAAGTTCTTCTAAATAAGCGCATTCCTAACCTACTTGAAGCAACTTCGGTTAGTTCCAATGTACTGTATATATTATTTGGCTTTATAATCTCAAGCTCCTGTTATGTGCCTAGCTCGGAGATGGCCGGAGGTGGAGGTGCGGGGTAACGGAGATACTACAGAGCCATGACCGCGGCTGCTTACGCGGGGCTTGGTCGTTGGAGGAGAGAGCTACCAAGACCTCACACTCAAAGACAGGAATTAGACTCTTTCATTACTTGACTTGTCCTTACAAGACTAAGGGTCTATTTATAGGACACCGGGTGACATACCCGTAAATACATGGAAACATTAAAATATTAAAAGACACTACTTGACTCGACTCGACACCTAAGTTGACTTGAATGCATATATAGTAATAACATGGATAACCAACGGGTGAGTCGTAACAGATCCGTAACAGCTCCCAAGTTCCCTGACTCTTTACTCATAAGTAGGCCTGCCCAAAAGGCCCGATCGGGCCGGCCCGGACCGGGCCTGATCGGGCCCGGGCTTTTGCAAACCGGGCCGAGCCCGGGCCCTTTCTTTATCGGGCTCGGGCCGGGCCCGGGCTTTGACCCCGGGAAGGGGCCCGAGCCGGCCCCCCGGGCCAGGCCGGGCCGGGCCGGGCCGGGCCCAGGCCGGGCCCTCTTAAGAAAAAAATTACTTAAAAAAATTAAAAAAATTAAAAAAATGAAATAAAAATTAGAATAAAAAATTTTATTAATATTGAAATTTTAAAAAACAAAATTACACTTTAAAAAAAAAATAGAAAAAAAAAGAAATTTATTATTTTAAATGATAATAAAAAAAATTACATTTTTATAAATTCAGATTGTCCATCTCCTCTTCAATTTCCTCGGAGCTCTCCTCCAACGCTGAAATGTGTTGCTTCCTATTCGTAGCATCCAAATAATCCTTGTAGCAGATGCATAGTTCGAGTGATTCTTCATTTAGTCGGCTCCTCCGCGTGTTCAAAATCCTGCCACTAAGAGAAAAAGCGGACTCCGAAGCTACTGTACTAGCTTGAATTGTTAGTAAATCACGGGCCATATAGGCCAAAATAGGATAGGTATTAGCTTTACTTTTCCACCACTTTAAGATATCGAAGTTTTCGATCTCTTCCGTAGTCATAAAATCACGAAATTGTGTTTTCGTATACAGTCCTAATTCGTTTAAACTACTCGATGTGCGTGCTTTTTTTCTGGAAGCTAATTCTAAAATTTTATTTGTAAAAGAATCTTTTGTCCTAGGTTGTGTTATTTCTTCTCGTGGTCGTGAGCCATATAAGTTGTCGTAATAATTAAAACATTCGGTAAAAATAGAATTAAATTTAGTAGTACTAACGTCGTCAACGTCATCGAAACTTATATTTATGTCTAAGTTAACGTTAATTTCATCTATTAAATTTTCTACGCCGTCTACAGCGAATAACAGGTTTAAAGCGGCGGCGCATGAAAATGCAGGAGGCATTTCTCTATAATATTTTAAAATTTTTTCTTCTATTACTTCAATTAAAGGAAGCCATCCGGAGTGTTGCTTAAAATAGTTAAGTTTTTGTGCGATATTTACAAAATTTTCAATTACTAACGAGCTAGTGGGATAATAAACACCAGATAAAAAAACAGTCGCCCTATAAAAACATTTTAATAAATCCATGTAATGAAATAGTACGTCCCAATCATTATCAGTTAAATTATGATTATTTGTCATAGTGTAATATTCCATAAGAAGTGTTTTTTGTTGAAACGCTCTTTTTAACATTTTATATGTAGAGTTCCATCTTACAGGCATATCAAATTGAGGTTTCAAATATTTGTGACCTTGTGCGATCACAAATTTTCGAAAATCTTGACTTCGCTGTTTGGTACAATAAATAAATCTAAGCATAGTACGAATTTTCTCAACATATGGTTCCATAGCTTCTAAACTATCCTGTACCACTAAGTTTAAAACGTGACACACACATCGAGTGTGAAAAAACGCACCGTTGAGCATTGGTTTTAATTCACGTTTTAACCACTCTACTGCGGTGTTGTTATTACTAGCGTTATCAAAAGAAATACTCATTATTTTATCCTTTATTTTAAATTCACGCAAACATTTAATAATTACTGAATATATAGCCTTACCCGTGTGCGGAAATTCAAAACCTTCAAAACATATTACGCGCTTATTTAAATCCCATGAAACGGGATCGATCCAATGAGCCGTTATACAAATATAAGATAACCCTACCCTAACGCTACTACTCCAAACGTCGCTCGTTAAACTCACACGTCCCTCGAAAGTTTCAAAAAATTTTATTAAATCTTGTTTTGCGTCAAAATATAATTTAAGTGCGTCGCGTCTAATAGTGGATCTACTTACCTGTTGATATTTGGGCTGAAGCCCTTCGTGTATATACTCCGTCGTCTCATCGTTGTCGTAGTGACTGAATGGCAACCCACGTCTGATGACGTTTTTCACCTGTAGGTCTCGCTGTCTTGCTTGATCGTACGTCCAAATTTGTCCTGATGCTGATATTTGTCCCTGACTGGACTCGGGAGCTTGCTTTGCAAAACAGGACTTAGCGTGTCTCGCTAGTGTTGAGTTGCCGGTAAGAGTTAGCAACTTTGAGCACAACTTGCACCGCGCCTTGAATTCGTCGCCGACTTTAACCTTGTCGAAATGCTCCCAGACGGGCGCCCTCCGATTATGCTCCACCACTTCGGCCGTGCTTTGAGTCGACGACGCCGGCGTTGAGGACGAGGATGCCATGCAGCGAGAGAGAGTAAGAGAGTAAGAGAGGGAGAGAATAAGTGAGAGAGAGAGTGGAAGAGAGAGAGAGTGAGTGAGTGGAAGAGAGAGAGAGAGAGAGAGAGAGAGAGAGAGAGAGAGTGGAAGAGAGAGAGGGGGGGATCGGGTAGGAGGGGGGGGGATTTTATAAAAAAAAAATTTTTATTTTTTTTTAATAAAAAATGGCCTAGGGCCTAGGCTTTTGCCTAGGCCCTAGGCCAAAAAACTGCAGCCAGCAGGGCTGCTGCAGCCCTGCTGGCTGCAGTTCCAACGGCTCTAAGAGCCGTTGGATTTCCAACGGCTCTTAGAGCCGTTGGCAGCAGGACCGGGCCGGCGTGCGGGCCCGGTCCGGGCTTCGCCTGGGCCCGGGTCCGGGCCCAGGCCGGCCCGATTTTCGGGCTTTGCCCGGCCCGGCCCGGGCCGGGCATCGGCCGGGCTAGCCCCCAAAACCAGGGCCCTGTAAGGGCCCTGAGCCCGGTCTCGGCCCGGGCCGGGCTTTTTCCGGGCCGGGCCGAAAAAGGCTTTCGCCGGGCCGGGCTCGGGCCGGCCCACTGGGCCCGGGCCTTTTGTGCAGGCCTACTCATAAGTATCTATTATGCTCTACTCGTGACAAGCTTATTGGCCTTGCTTTGGATTATAGATGTTGTTTTTACCTGATTTAAAGCCCTAACAAAAACTGTCAGATTATTGCAGAAATTGTATTATTAGCCAGAATCATGTGTTCAGTGGAGCCCTATGGACACTTTCTTGGGCTCGTATGTGGGGAATTATCAATATTCTTACTAGCACTAGTACTACGCATTAAAGTAAAATGATAGTGTTATTTTAGTCCTTTGTTTTTGTAGCCTTCCAAATAATTAACTAAAATGACTTGTGATTTTATTTAGATTGCCGCTGTCACTGGCCATAGAATGGAAACATATTAGGAATGTTTCATTACTCATTCACTTATTGAACTCTTGTCCGTAACTTCCCTATGCCCCATGATGTCCCTTGACACAGAAAATTCATAGGCACCTCAGGTATCGTCAAAATTGTCTGTATCCATCATAAATGACAGCCAAATGTGCTCACCTCATAGCCTCATGAACAACCAGAGGTTGGGGATGATGAGGTTAAGGATTACCTTGTAACAATGTGTCAGATTCCAGTTAGATGGTCCAATCTCAAGGTGCTACGAAGCTCATGGGGTCATTGAATAATAAGTAGGCACCCTTTGGTGGGTCCCATTAACTGCTATATGCTATAATCTTATGAAGATACATCAGTTGCCACATGTGAGACTAATGTAAGGACATGTCATTAGTTGGTCGTACTAGTGTTTGTCAACATTTGGCCCACAATCTATTTGCCATATATAATATATTGATTACATGCTACCAGAATAGGCCATGTCCCCTACAGTAAGCTATATCACATGGTCCACATGTCAACTTGACCAATAAATTAAAAAATATTTTGAAAAAACTGTTAATCATTTTTTAAACTTATATAAAATCTTAAAAGAATTATAAAAAAAATTCTTAGTTTTTTTGGAACTAACATCTTCTTGAAGTACTAGTGTGAGAAATTCCCCCAAAAAATTATGTACTTGGAAGCACTTCAAAATTATGAAAATCCATACAGATTTTGGATAATTGATAAAGAATTAGAATAATTTAAATAAAATGTAAAAAAATCCAATAACTCCAAATTAAATCATTTAACTGATGAAAAGATCGCTTGATTAATTTTGAGTCCAAGTGGTTTGATTATTTCTTAAGTCAGGCTTAAGTCAGTTTAAGAACATCAACGGTCTTATGCCCGTAAGCTCATCCAAATAACTAATTTTCTCCTATCTTAAGCTTCTACAGATACATGTAGGATATTTTCGAAGTGGGCACAAGCCTGACTTTTCCCAACGGGGCGACAGGCCAGGTAAAATTTTAGGTATGGTTGAGTCCCAATTTAGTAGGCCTCTCTCAACGCTAGCCATCGTTTGCAATCTGCTACCATTGTTCGTTCCCTATCCTCAGTAATATAATGCATCCTCATTGGTTAAACCATTGCCATTCTTAGTGAACATGTATGCTAACTGATGATTTGTCATCATGTGCTTTCATCATATAGGTAGACTAGCCTATCCTATAGGTTTGGCTATAGCCCTTTTGCAGCAAATTTAGCTTTCAGTTGGATTCATCTTGATATCATACATCCACCTGCACCTAATGATGGATTTTCCCCTAGGCAAGTACACCCAATCACACATGTCATTAGCATCCGAAGCGGTCATTTCTTCCACCATTGTCATCTTCCATCCAGAATCATGCTAGACTTACTGAACAATGTTAGGAACAGAAACGGAGGACAAAGCAGTCAAAAATACATAATATTTAGGAGATAGAGAGTCATAGTAGACATAATTTGTAGTGGGATGACAAACCCAATAACCTTTGCTAACTGTAATATATAGCGCAAGAGTGGGATCAGACCCTAACAACATGAGTTTAGGTCGTAGTAGAGATTAATCAGGTGTAATAACTGTGTATCCTTTCATATCTCCGTTCAAGAGTTAGTGTGAATAATGGGAGGTCTCTTTTTTGCTGCTCCTCGTGGCCATTATTAGTATCATGAAGAAAAGTGGACTCAATAGTACTAAGCAGCTTTGCATTAGTAGATTCAAATGTTGCAAGTGAAGACAACACAAGAGAGATCATAGTCAAACTCAGGGGGATAGAGTGAGGAAACTTCGCAAAAATAATGTGGAGTCAAAGAAGGTGACATCATGACAAACAAATATCTTTTGAGGCTAGGACTATACACTTACACATTTTTTGACTCTATGAATATCCCAAAAAGATACATTTAGTGGCTTTTGAGTCTAAGTTATCCATGCCTGGACTAGAGTTAGGAGCAAAGCTAGTGCATATTTTTATGAGGAATATAGAATAAGTCTTTCACAGGGAAAATAGCACTATGGAATCCAGTAGCAATAATAGAGGAATGTTTTGATTGATCAAGTGGCTGACAGCAAGCATAACATCAACCTAATTAATTTATAAACATTCATGTGGAACATCATAGCACGGGTGACTTCAAAAAGATGACGGTTATTTCTCTCTGCTACATCATTTTGTTCATGAGTGTGAAGAAAAGAGGTCTCAAGAGAATTGCTGATGTAGGGGTAGGCTAGTGGTGCTCGGAAGCTAGGACTCTACGTGCACGTGTGAGGGAATATGCGAATGCGATGCTACATGCAATGAGCAGTCGGAAAGCAATGACTAATAATATAAGCAATGAAAGTCAACATCACCATGCAGTTAATCGAAATAAAAAGCAATTAAATAACTTTGGCAATTTGGCAACGGCTTCCTCCGCACGGAGGGCCTGAGCAAGCGGCGGCGACTAATTCCACAATAAATATTAGCGTATAAAACAACAACTACCAAACTATGATCACATCACAAATATAGATAAACGACCAAGTGTCAATGTCAAGTACAAACATAATACCATGAAATACTCACGATGCAGTGGGCTGATCCGAGGCGATGGAGGATTTGACGAACCGGATGCAAAACGAGCGATCGAAAGTGGAATCAGAGGCGACGCGGCGATGGCGGTGGCTGCCTTCGGCGAAGGGTGGCGGTAACGGACGGTAAAACGGCGGATCCGGCCACAAATGAGTAGATCCGGGCCGGGGGAAAATAGATCCGATGATTTGGAGCGGATCCGAACAAAAATGGAAGGTTTGGGTGGAGGGGATAACGGATCGGAGTGTCGGTGGATAGATCCGCTAATTTTAGGACGGATCCGGGCTACGAGAGTGAGAATATGTAAGTGGAGAGTAGATCGGGGGGAGGTAGTGCTAGATCAATTAGATCTAGAATTTTCGGAGTGTTGGGGGGGTGGATCCACGAGGGGAAGGAAAGGAGGGGGCGGGTAGGGCTAGAGAGGCCCTAGGGGAAATCAGATTTGGGAAAGGAGGGGGCTGGGGGGTGCTGGACCTGCAGCCAAGTCGGCGGACAAGGGGGGAATCGGAAACCCCGGCTTTTTACTGTAGCTGGGGCGGAAAAAGGCTTCAAAGCCTGTAGCAGCAGTCGGCTGCTATACCGGTTCCTGGATGGGTTTCGGAGGCTGAAACAAGCTTTCGAGGGGTGGAAAATGAAGGTGGGGGAAAGGGGATACCTTGGGGGGAAGCTTGGCGGCCTAGGAGTCGTCACCTAGGGTTCCACGGCGTCGGCACCGGGGAGGGATCGCTGGAATCCGGGAATAGATCTCTCCAAATTCTGCAATGCCTTTGGAATCAGCCCCTAGCATCCTATTTATAAGAAAAACATAACTTAGGGCATCCCCATCAACGACTATGATTGGCCGGTGGGTTAGTCCTTGAAATACATCAAAATACACTCAAAAAAATTAAAGTAATATAGTGATTTGACTCGCGACGACGTCCCGGACGCAATCGCGGAGTCCGATCGGCGATCCGATCAAGTCTTCCTGCGCGAGTACATGTATGTGGGCCCCGCCTTGCGACGAGCTCCTCCAAGTGCATCCGATGGCTCCCCATCAACTCCCCTCGACTGAAAGGCCTTCATCTCCGATGAATGGAGATGATCGTACTGAAGTCGAAATCCGGGGGCGAGCCGATCTAGCTCTGCCGGTAGGATCCAAGTGTCGTCTGTGTCAGGTCGGCCCTGCCAATGTACCAGGTAGCGGCAACGCGGTCCGTCCGAAGTGGGAACAAACTGGTGGGATCTGATCTCTGTGATGCTCTCATCTCTCGCCTCTCGGAAGGTGGGTCCCGGTGCGATCGGTGGTGCCTGCGGGGGAACCAAAGTGGACGAAGTCCCAGGTGGATGAACGACAACGATGAGTGGACTAGGATGGCCAGTACGTGGTGGCAAAGTGGACGGGTAGTGTGGTGGCGACAGTGGTGGTGGGGGTGGCTGGGCATCTCCCCCGCTCGGGTCCACATACTCATGAGGCTCATAGTATGGAGTCAGGTCCTCAACATTAAACACAGGGTGAATTCCCATACTGGCCGGGATGTCAAGCCGGTAGGCGTTGGTTCCAATACGACTAATAATGGAATATGGACCTACTCGTCTCGCGCTTAACTTCTTGGCAGGCCCCGAAGGGAGCCTCTCGGGGCGGACTCGCACCATTACCTTCTCGCCTATATTAAATATTTACTCTCGCCTTTGCTTATCTGCATGGGCTTTATAATTATCATTGCTTATTATTATTCGTCGGCGGACCGACTCATGCAAATCATGCAAATGCTGTGCAAATGACTCAGCAGACTCACTAGGGCGGGACTCTAGAGGGCTCGGGACAAGGTCTATAGGTTTCCTAGGGTCGTATCCTGAAACTACGTGAAATGGACTCAACCCGGTGGACCTATTGACTGAGCTATTGTAGGCAAACTCGGCGATCGGCAAATCTAAGTCCCAACTACCTACATGCTCTCCAGCTAAACACCGTAACAGGTTCCCTAGGCTCCTATTCACTACCTCAATCTGACCGTCCGTCTGTGGGTGATATGCCGAGGAAAACCTAAGGATAGTACCAGTCTTGTGCCACAGAGTTTTCCAAAAGTAGCTCATGAACCTCACATCGCGGTCATACACGATCGACTTGGGTAGGTCATGCAACCGAAAGACATCCCTCATGAATATAGATGCAATGTGGGTCGCATCTGCCGTCTTGCGGCAAGCAATAAAGTGTGCCATCTTCGAAAACCGATCAACCACCACGAAGATGGAGTCGTGTTTCCGTAATGTGCGGGGAAGTCCGAGAACAAAGTCCATGCTGATGTCCTCCCAAGGGCGATGTGGAACAGGTAGGGGGTATAAAGGCCGGTGTTCTGCTTATTTCCCTTGGCCGTCTGACAGATACGACAGTGGCGCACAACCCGAGCTACGTCCTTCTTGAGGCTAGGCCAGTAGAGACGGTCCTCAACAAGGGCTATGGACTTATCTCGCCCGAAGTGACCCGCGGCTCCGCCCGCATGCTGTTCCCAAATCACGTAATCTCGGTAAGACGTCTGAGGAACGCATAGGCGGGAATCCCGGTACAGATATCCCTCATAAATCTGGTATCCCTCAACAGGGTCGGGTGGGTCTCGGGATAGAGCGGTATAAATCTCACCAAAGTCAGGACACGTAGGGTAATCGAGCATCAATCGCTCAAGTCCCTGCACACTCGCTGTCATCGTCTGCAATAGGGACACACAGCGACTCAACGCATCGGCCGGCTTGTTCTCAACACCCGCGCGGTGCTTGAGAACGTAATGAAAATCCTGCAGATACTCAACCCACTTCGCATGCCGGTGGCCCAGCTTGCGCTGCGAATCGAGGTAACGGAGGGCCTGGTGGTCTGAGTACAACACGAACTCGCGGGGAAGGAGATAGTGTCGCCAGTAACGCAGAGACTGGACAATAGCATAAAATTCTCGATCGTAGTTCGAGTACTTTTGCTTTGCTTTATTCAGTTTCTCACTAAAGTAAGAAACTGGGTGTCCCTCTTGACTCAATACGCCACCTATACCGATACCAGACGCGTCGCAGGCGACCTCAAAGGCGAGACTGAAATCTGGCAACCTCAGGACGGGAGCTGTCGTCAATCTCTCCATAATCTTCTCGAAGGCTCTAGTGGCTGCGGGGGTCCACTGAAACTCTCCCTTATTGAGACAGCTCGTGAAGGGGGTCATGATTGTGCTGAACCTCTGGACAAACCTCCTATAGAAGGTGGCAAGCCCGTGAAAACTACGAGCCTCGTGGAAATTCCTAGGTACAGGCCAATCTCGAATAGATTTGACCTTCTCAGGGTCCACGGAAACTCCAGTGGAGGAAATAATAAAGCCTAGGAAATGGATGGACTCGGAAAGGAAGACACACTTCTTCAGGTTCACATACAGTTTCTCTTGGCGGAGGGTGCCAAAGAGAAGTCTCAAATGATCGAGGTGAGCGGCCTGAGTCTGGCTGTAGACTAATATGTCATCAAAGTACACCACCAGAAACTTGCCCATGTAGGGTCGCAACACCTGCGTCTTAACGCGCATGAACCATCTCGGGGCATTGGATAGCCCGAATGACATGACTAGCCACTCATACAGACCGTCCTTGGTCTTAAATGCGGTCTTCCACTCGTCGCCCTCACGAACTCGTATCTGATGGTACCCACTGCGGAGGTCGATCTTGGAGAAGATCTGGGCATCGGACATAGTATCCAGTAAGTCATCGAGTCATGGGATAGGGAAGCGATACTTGACCGTGATCTTATTGATGGCACGACTGTCGATGCACATACGCCAACTACCGTCCTTCTTAGGGGTAAGAAGGGCGGGGACTGCACAAGGACTCATCCTTTCGCGAATGAACTGCTTCCGAAGAAGTTCGTCAACCTGCCGTTTGAGCTCAGCGTGCTCATCCGGGTGCATACGGTAGTGGGGCAGGTTCGGGAGGGAAGCTCCCGGGACTAAATCAATGGCATGCTGAATGTCCCGAGGGGGAGGCAGCTCATCGGGGAGCTCGTCTGGCATAATGTCCGCAAACTCGCCTAACAGGGGACGCACCGCGAGTGGGAAATCGACTGGGGCGTCCTCAGTAACCTGGGTAGCGTCGACTACATAAATAACGTCGGACTCAGCACTATCTCGCAGAAACTCACCTCGCCTCAGAATATGCAGTGGTCGCGAGGCGCTCGTGCTCGGAGATGACTCTACCACACCCTTGTGTCGATCTCGGGGCTGGGTGAGCGTCAACGTGATCTTCCGCCCCTTATCATAAAAGACACACGTGTTCGAGCGACCGAAGCACATGACATCACGATCAAAAAGTCAGGGGCGGTCAAGCAACACGTGAGCGACGTCCATGGGAATAACATCGCACCAAACCTTGTCCTGAAAGGACGCAATGGTGATCGGAACTAAGCAACACTGGGTGACCTGAATCGCCGTCTTGTCAACCCAGACGACACGGTACGGATGGGGGTGAGGTTCTGCCTTCACCTGCATACGGTCAAGCGCCTTCTGGGCTATAATATTCACGCAACTCCCACCATCAATAGCTAACTTGCAGGGACCGCCTGCACTAGGGAAATACGTGTAAAAGATGGTCGTGCGTCGCCAGTCCTCGTCCGCACGTGGGGTGTGTAGGAGGCGTCGAATCACTCACACCTCTAATGATCGCTCGGCGTCACTCTCCCAACCTTCCTCGACTGCAGCCCTAATCTCCTCTAGGGCCTCCTCTTCACCCTCTAAACCCTGCTCCTCTTCTTCCTCAAGTAACAGGTTCCGCGTGGGGCACTGCGCCGCCACGTGGCCCCTGCCAGAGCATCTAAAACATACAATGCCCCCAGATCGCTGGCCATCAGTGGCTACGGCTTTACCCTTCGCATCCGCGGGGATGAGCGAGGGTGCGGCCGTGGTGGTCTGGGGCAGAGCGGGTTTCCTAAAGGTCGAGGAATCAGTCCGAGAGGTGAACTGCCTCGTACTAGACGAACGAAGGTACTGCTCATACTCGAGGGAGAGTTGGAATATCTGATCAACAGTCTCCAAGCGGTGAGGAATCAACTCTCTCCGAATATCGGAACAAAGGCCCGCCTTGAAGCGGGCGGCAGTGACAATAGGTTCCTCTGAAATATCACTCCTGACTACCAGCTCATCGAAGCGAGCCATGTACTCGGCGACAGTAAGTGTCCCCTGTCGTAGGTTCTGTAGCTGCTCAAATAGCTGATCTCGATATGATGCGGGGAGGTACTTCTCCTTCAGTCTCTCCTTCATCTCGTCCCATCTGGCGATGGGGTAGTAACCATCCCGCTCTAGAGCTCTCTCGACACTAATCCAGAACACCTTAGCTTGCCCGATCAACTTCATCTTTGCAAAGCGGACGCAACGCTCGTCACTCATGTCGTACCACTCGAAGTAGTGGTCCATGTCCAAGAGCCAATCGCTGAAGGCTTTCGGATCTAGGCGACCATCGAACGAAGGGGCATCGAGTCGGATGCGACGAGTGATGTCATGATAGTGGCCCCCTCTTCGAGGATCGGGGTAGTCCTCGGGGTAGTCATCATAAGCGTAGTCGTATCGGGCGGGTGGGGGACCACGCTCTCTCCGACCTGGGGGGTAATAATCATCCTGGTGATGGTCACGACGACCGTGTGGGGGCACACGATCTCTGGGGTCCGGCTGAGGCTGTCGTGACATACGGTACTCATCACGCTGGGGTGGCAGCCTATCCCTCGCCGGGACTTGCCTATAATCTCTCGCAAAATCAGGATGTCGCCTTACTGGCGGAATCGGGGCTCGATGAGTACTATCACGATGGTGACGGTCTGCGGGAGGTGGGCCATCCCTCGGGCGTTGCCTTCGACGTGGAGGAGCGTCAGGGTCGTCCTCAAGAGAATCGTCACGCTGTGTCGGAGTGTCCCTGGCATCCTCTAAGTGGCCTAAACGAAGGTTCACCTCGGCAAGGTCATGACGCACATCATCGAACTGGGCTCCTATGGTGTCAAGGCGACCTAGGACAAGGCGTTGGAACTCAGCGAAAGCGGCGTCCGAATTCGAACTCGTCGCTCGGTCCTCAGTGTTCTGTGGTTCTACCATGCTTACTCTAAAAGTCCTACCACTACGGAGCATGCAAGTGGCCTAACCTGGCTCTGATACCAAATGATGTAGGGGTAGGCTAGTGGTGCTCGGAAGCTAGGACTCTACGTGCACGTGTGAGGGAATATGCGAATGCGATGCTACATGCAATGAGCAGTCGGAAAACAATGACTAATAATGTTAGCAATGAAAGTCAGCAGCACCACGCAGTTAATCAAAATAAAAAGCAATTAAATAACTTTGGCAATTTGGCAACGGCTTCCTCCGCACGGAGGGCCTGAGCAAGCGGCGGCGACTAATTACACAATAAATATTAGCGTATAAAACAACAACTACCAAACTATGATCACAGCACAAATATAGATAAACGAACAAGTGTCAATGTCAAGTACAAACAAAATACCATGAAATACTCACGATGCAGTGGGCTGATCCGAGGCGATGAAGGATTTGACGAACCGGATGCAAAACGAGCGATCGGAAGTGGAATCGGAGGCGACGCAGCGATGACGGTGGCTGCCTTCGGCGATGGGTGGCGGTAACGGACGGTAAAACGGCGGATCCAGCCACAAATGAGTAGATCCGTGCCGGGGGAAAATAGATCCGATGATTTGGAGCGGATCCGAACAAAAATGGAAGGTTTGGGTGGAGGAGATAACAGATCGGAGTGTCGGTGGATAGACCCACTAATTTTAGGACGGATCCGGGCTACGTGAGTGAGAATATGTAAGTGGAGAGTAGATCGGGGGGAGGTAATGCTAGATCAATTAGATCTAGAATTTTCGGCGTGTTGGGGGGGGGGTGGATCCACGAGGGGAAGGAAAGAAGGGGGCGGGTAGGGCTAGAGAGGCCCTAGGGGAAATCAGATTTTGGAAAGGAGGGGGGCTGGGGGGTGCTGGACCTGCAGCCAAGTCGGCGGACAGGGGGGGGGGATCGGAAACCCCGGCTTTTTGCTGTAGCTGGGGCGGAAAAAGGCTTCAAAGCCTGTAGCAGCAGTCGGCTGCTATACCGGTTCCTGGATGGGTTCCGGAGGCTGAAACAAGCTTTCGAGGGGTGGAAAATGAAGGTGGGGGAAAGGGGATACCTTGGGGGGAAGCTTGGCGGCCTAGGAGTCGTCACCTAGGGTTCCACGGCGTCGGCACCGGGGAGGGATCGCTGGAATCCGGGAATAGATCTCTCCAAATTCTGCAATGCCTTTGGAATCAGCCCCTAGCATCCTATTTATAAGAAAAACATAACTTAGGGCATCCCCATCAACGGCTATGATTGGCCGGTGGGTTAGTCCTTGAAATACATCAAAATACACTCAAAAAAAATTAAAGTAATATAGTGATTTGACTCGCGACGACGTCCCGGACGCAATCGCGGAGTCCGATCGGCGATCCGATCAAGTCTTCCTGCGCGAGTACATGTATGTGGGCCCCGCCTTGCGGCGAGCTCCTCCAAGTGCATCCGATGGCTCCTCATCAACTCCCCCCGACTGAAAGGCCTTCATCTCCGATGACTGAAAATGATCGTACTGAAGTCGAAGTCCGGGGGCGAGCCGATCTAGCTCTGCCGGTAGGATCAAAGTGTCGTCTGTGTCAGGTCGGCCCTGCCAATGTACCAGGTAGCGGCAACGCGGTCCGTCCGAAGTGGGAACAAACTGGTGGGATCTGATCTCTGTGATGCTCTCATCTCTCGCCTCTCGGAAGGTGGGTCCCGGTGCGATCGGTGGTGCCTGCGGGGGAACCAAAGTGGACGAAGTCCCAGGTGGATGAACGACAACGGTGGGTGGACTAGGATGGCCAGTAGGTGGTGGCAAAGTGGACGGGTAGTATGGTGGCGACAGTGGTGGTGGGGGTGGCTGGGCATCTCCCCCGCTCGGGTCCACATACTCATGAGGCTCATAGTATGAAGTCAGGTCCTCAACATTAAACACATGGTGAATTCCCATACTGGCCGGGATGTCAAGCCGGTAGGCGTTGGTTCCAATACGACTAATAATGGAATATGGACCTACTCGTCTCGCGCTTAACTTCTTGGCAGGCCCCGAAGGGATCCTCTCGGGGCGGACTCGCACCATTACCTTCTCGCCTATATTAAATATTTGCTCTCGCCTTCTCTTATCTGCATGGGCTTTATAATTATCATTGCTTATTATTATTCGTCGGCGGACCGACTCATGGAAATCATGCAAATGCTGTGCAAATGACTCAGCAGACTCACTAGGGCGGGACTCTAGAGGGCTCGGGACAAGGTCTATAGGTTTCCTAGGGTCGTATCCTGAAACTACGTGAAATGGACTCAACCCGGTGGACCTATTGACTGAGCTATTGTAGGCAAACTCGGCGATCAGCAAATCTAAGTCCCAACTACCTACATGCTCTCCAGCTAAACACCGTAACAGGTTCCCTAGACTCCTATTCACTACCTCAGTTTGACCGTCCGTCTGTGGGTGATATGCCGAGGAAAACCTAAGGATAGTACCAGTCTTGTGCCACAGAGTTTTCCAAAAGTAGCTCATGAACCTCACATCGCGGTCATACACGATCGACTTGGGTAGGCCATGCAACCGAAAGTCATCCCTCATGAATATAGATGCAATGTGGGTCGCATCTGCCGTCTTGCGGCAAGCAATAAATTGTGCCATCTTCGAAAACCGATCAACCACCACGAAGATGGAGTCGTGTTTCCGTAATGTGCGGGGAAGTCCGAGAACAAAGTCCATGCTGATGTCCTCCCAAGGGCGATGTGGAACAGGTAGGGGGGTATAAAGGCCGGTGTTCTGCTTATTTCCCTTGGCCGTCTGACAGATACGACAGTGGCGCACAACCCGAGCTACGTCCTTCTTGAGGCTAGGCCAGTAGAGACGGTCCTCAACAAGGGCTATGGACTTATCTCGCCCGAAGTGACCCGCGGCTCCGCCCGCATGCTGTTCCCAAATCACGTAATCTCGGTAAGACTTCTGAGGAACGCATAGGCGGGAATCCCGGTACAGATATCCCTCGTAAATCTGGTATACCTCAACAGGGTCGGGTGGGTCTCGGGATAGGGCGGTATAAATCTCACCAAAGTCAGGGCACGTAGGGTAATCGAGCATCAGTCGCTCAAGTCCCTGCACACTCGCTGTCATCGTCTGCAATAGGGACACGCAGCGACTCAACGCATCGGCCGGCTTGTTCTCAACACCCGCGCGGTGCTTGAGAACGTAATGAAAATCCCGCAGATACTCAACCCACTTCGCATGCCGGTGGCCCAGCTTGCGCTGCGAATCGAGGTAACGGAGGGCCTGGTGGTCGGAGTACAACACGAACTCGCGGGGAAGGAGATAGTGTCGCCAGTAACGCAGAGACTGGACAATAGCATAAGATTCTCGATCGTAGTTCGAGTACTTTTGCTTTGCTTTATTCAGCTTCTCACTAAAGTAAGAAACTGGGTGTCCCTCTTGACTCAATACGCCACCTATACCGATACCAGACGCGTCGCAGGCGACCTCAAAGGCGCGACTGAAATCTGGCAACCTCAGGACGGGAGCTGTCGTCAATCTCTCCATAATCTTCTCGAAGGCTCTAGTGGCTGCGGGGGTCCACTGAAACTCTCCCTTCTTGAGACAGCTCGTGAAGGGGGTCATGATCGTGCTGAACCTTTGGACAAACCTCCTATAGAAGGTGGCAAGCCCGTGAAAACTACGAGCCTCGTGGAAATTCCTAGGTACAGGCCAATCTCGAATAGATTTGATCTTCTCAGGGTCCACGAAAACTCCAGTGGAGGAAATAATAAAGCCTAGGAAATGGACGGACTCAGAAAGGAAGACGCACTTCTTCAGGTTCACATACAGTTTCTCTTGGCAGAGGGTGCCAAAGAGAAGTCTCAAATGATCGAGGTGAGCGGCCTGAGTCTGGCTGTAGACTAATATGTCATCAAAGTACACCACCAGAAACTTGCCCATGTAGGGTCGCAACACCTGCGTCATAACGCGCATGAACCATCTCGGGGCATTGGATAGCCCGAATGACATGACTAGCCACTCATACAGACCGTCCTTGGTCTTAAATGCGGTCTTCCACTCGTCCCCCTCACGAACTCGTATCTGATGGTACCCACTGCGGAGGTCGATCTTGGAGAAGATCTGGGCATCGGACATAGTATCCAGTAAGTCATCGAGTCGTGGGATAGGGAAGCGATACTTGACCGTGATCTTATTGATGGCGCGGCTGTCGATGCACATACGCCAACTACCGTCCTTCTTGTGGGGTAAGAAGGGCGGGGACTGCACAAGGACTCATCCTTTCGCGAATGAACTGCTTCCGAAGAAGTTCGTCAACCTGCCGTTTGAGCTCAGCGTGCTCATCCGGGTGCATACGGTAGTGGGGCAGGTTCGGGAGGGAAGCTCCCGGGACTAAATCAATGGCATGCTGAATGTCCCGAGGGGGAGGCAGCTCATCGGGGAGCTCGTCTGGCATAATGTCCGCAAACTCGCCTAACAGGGGACGCACCGCGAGTGGGAAATCGACTGGGGCGTCCTCAGTAACCTGGGTAGCGGCGACTACATAAATAACGTCGGACTCAGCACTATCTCGCAGAAACTCACCTCGCCTCAGAATATGCAGTTGTCGCGAGGCGCTCGTGCTCGGAGATGACTCTACCACACCCTTGGGTCGATCTCGGGGCTGGGTCGGCGTCAACGTGATCTTCCGCCCCTTATTCAGGGGCGGTCAAGCAACACGTGAGCAACGTCCATGGGAATAACATCACACCAAACCTTGTCCTGAAAGGACACAATGGTGATCGGGACTAAGCAACGCTGGGTGACCTGAATCGCCGTCTTGTCAACCCAGACGACACGGTACGGATGGGGGTGAGGTTCTGCCTTCACCTGCATACGGTCAAGCGCCTTCTGGGCTATAATATTCACGCAACTCCCACCATCAATAGCTAGCTTGCAGGGACCGCCTGCACTAGGGAAATACGTGTAAAAGATGGTCGTGCATCGCCAGTCCTCGTCCGCACGTGGGGTGTGTAGGAGGCGTCGAATCACTCCCACCTCTAATGATCGCTCGGCGTCACTCTCCCAACCTTCCTCGACTGCAGCCCTAACCTCCTCTGGGGCCTCCTCTTCACCCTCTAAACCCTGCTCCTCTTCTTCCTCAAGTAACAGGTTCCGCGTGGGGCACTGCGCCGCCACGTGGCCCCTGCCAGAGCATCTAAAACATACAATGCCCCCAGATCGCTGGCCATCAGTGGCTACGGCTTTACCCTTCGCATTCCCGGGGATGCGCGAGGGTGCGGCCGTGCTGGTCTGGGGCGGAGCGGGTTTCCTAAAGGTCGAGGAATCAGTCCGAGAGGTGAACTGCCTCGTACTAGACGAACGAAGGTACTGCTCATACTCGAGGGAGAGTTGGAATATCTGATCAACAGTCTCCAAGCGGTGGGGAATCAACTCTCTCCGAATATCGGAACAAAGGCCCGCCTTGAAGCGGGCGGCAGTGGCAATAGGTTCCTCTGAAATATCACTCCTGATGACCAGCTCATCGAAGCGAGCCATGTACTCGGCGACAGTAAGTGTCCCTTGTCGTAGGTTCTGTAGCTGCTCAAATAGCTGATCTCGATATGATGCGGGGAGGTACTTCTCCTTCAGTCTCTCCTTCATCTCGTCCCATCTGGCGATGGGGTAGTAACCATCCCGCTCTAGAGCTCTCTCGACACTAATCCAGAACACCTTAGTGTTACGCCCCCGGACGGATCCAAAGGCGACAACGGGGCTGAACCAACTGGTTCAGCCCCCACTTTCTAAAAGGCGGCCTTCGGGGGCTGAACCCACCCGGTTCAGCCCCAATTGGGGCCGGCCGGCCCCCTTGGCCGGCCGGCCTTGGTCCGGGTATAAATGTACCCGAATCCTCTATTGGAAGGATCATGCAAGTATTATCAAAGGTAATTCTCTAGCCTCCTCTCAAACCCTAGAAATCTCTCCTTCTCCCTCAAATCTCATCTAGTTCCTAACATTTGGTATCAGAGGATTCTTCCTCCCTCAAATTTTTTTCGTTCCGGCTCGCATCCAGGCTTCGTTCCACCCGACTTCGTCGGTCGACCCCGCATCTGTTGATCCCGATCCCGATCGTCGAATCCCGCATTTGCTGCCTCCGCATCGACCGCCGCGTTTGCTGCCTCCGCATCGACCGCCGCGTTTGCTGCCTCCGTCGATCCCGATCGTCGAATCCTGGCGTCGACCGCCGCATCTGTTGCCGACTGCCGCATCGCTCCCGATCGTCGACTCCTGCGTCGATCCTACTGCCGACTGCCGGTTGCTGCATCTGATTGCGGCTCCTGCGTCGATCCTACTGCCGACTGCCGGTTGCTGCATCTGATTGCGGCATCCAGAGGACACCACCTCCACTTTTTTGCATCCTCCGCCGACGGCCGCATCTGCATCGGGTTGCTGCATCTGATTGTCGCTCCGGTTGCTGCATCTGTTGCCTTTCGCGCACGCCCCGGGGTTCCACCATGGTGACTCGCACCCAAGAAGACTCCAATCGGCTCGCACATCTCGAAGAAAACTACACCGGGCTGACTGCCACCGTGGCAGCCCTCGCCGATAAGTTAACAGCATCGGAACAACGTCTCGAAGAGAAATTGGACGCCCGCATGGACGAGCTTAAAAATATGTTAACCCAACACCTTAAAGGAAAAGCTGTTGTGGGCGAGGCCAACGCAGTCCAGCTTCCCCTCCCTACTCCAGCATCGGGGCACGACGATCGGGCCTCTAGCCTCAATGGGGGGCTTGGCATTGACAGTGGAAGGGTAGGAGGCTCACGGCGATCACAAGCATGGTCCGAGGCAACCCAGTTTGGCGGCATCGCCGCGTCTGCCTTGGATTTTCCTCCTTACCGTGAAGACCTCCAGGAGGACCAACGACCCAATGGGATCGGGTGCCCACCTCGTGATGGGCTCCTCCCTATTCCAGGAGAACCAGGACACGTCGCGGGCGGAAGGGGAGGAGGCAGATGGGAGTTTAGGCCGCCAGTCTTGGGGAACCCCTATGGAAGGGATTGGGGGTACCCACACGTGGCCGCTGATCGACGACAACCACTTGGACACGGGCAAGAGTACGGAGGACCCGGGCACCAACTACCACGCGCCTATCTACCGCCGAAGGTTACCCGTATGAACTACCCCAAGTTCAAAGGAGGAGATGCACTCGAATGGGTCCAAAAGGCAGAGTTATTTTACAGTTATCAGGAGATACCAGAGGCACAATGGGTAAGGTTGACGTCCTTCCACCTTGAAGAGGACGCATACCAGTGGACCCAATGGTTCCTCCGGGGACGGGATCACGCGCCATGGCACGAGTTTGTCGACGGATTCATCGCCCGCTTTGGTCCACTTGAGTATGAAGACTTCGAGGCTCTTCTTCAGAAATTGCGTCAGAAAGGGACGGTGATGGAGTATCGAACCGAGTTTGAACGGTTGGCCAACCGGGTGCAGTGGGGCGAGAGGACATTAACAAGTTGTTTTATTTCCGGCTTGCAAGAGGACATCCGAGATGAGGTGCATGCCTACCTACCGCGCAGTTTGACACACGCTATCAACTTGGCCCGGATTCAAGAAGAGCGTATCCATCGACAGAAGTCCAGGGGAGACACCCCGAGGAACGTTACACACCTTCCCGACACCAAAAAGGCTCACGCAGCTACCGAACGGGCGACGCTGAAGAAATTGACTTGGACAGAGCTACAAGCTAAGAAGGAACAGGGATTGTGCTTCAACTGCGATGAGAAATTTACCCCAGGCCACAAATGCCAGAGGATCCAGGTTTACATGTTGCAGGAAGGTCCGATGCCGGATGTAGACGGAGGGGAACAGGAGCACATTCTGGATACAATCGAGTACGGGTTATCTTCCCTTACCATGGCCGGAGACTCCGCTCCGAACACTATGAGTATTGCGGGGCGGATTGGCCAACAACAGGTGACCTTTCTGTTTGACAGTGGGAGTACACATAACTTCATTAACCCGACGGTGGCACAGACATTGGGGCTAGAGATCATCCAGGATGCCGCTTCCCAGGTTGTGGTGGCTTGTGGCCACGAGCTGCAGTGCGCAGGGGTGCTTCGGGACGTGGAAATCAGTGTGCAGGGATACACCGACAACATGGATGTCTACTTATTGCCCATCCAGGGGCCAGATGTGATTTTGGGGGCCCAGTGGTTGCGACAGCTGGGTAGGGTGACTCTGGATTGGGAGAAGTTCACTATGGAGTTTGCTAAGGGTGAGCGAGAGTACTGTCTGTAGGGAATCAACATCTCACCAGTGCCGGGGGGCTCTCTTTGCTGTTTGGAGAGGCTGCAGGGACAAGGGCATGACGTGGCTTGGGTAGACCTGAGCGGACGGATGGAGCCACCAGATTCCCACCTTGAGGACAAGCTGGGTCTTGATGGGGCGGGGAATGTTACGCCCCCGGACGGATCCGAAGGCGACAACGGGGCTGAACCAACTGGTTCAGCCCCCACTTTCTAAAAGGCGGCCTTCGGGGGCTGAACCCACCCGGTTCAGCCCCAATTGGGGCCGGCCGACCGGGGTTCAGCCCCAATTGGGGCCGGCCGGCCCCCTTGGCCGGCCGGCCTTGGTCCGGGTATAAATGTACCCGGATCCTCTATTGGAAGGATCATGCAAGTATTATCAAAGGTAATTCTCTAGCCTCCTCTCAAACCCTAGAAATCTCTCCTTCTCCCTCAAATCTCATCTAGTTCCTAACATTTAGCTTGCCCGATCAACTTCATCTTTGCAAAGCGGACGCAACGCTCGTCACTCATGTCGTACCACTCGAAGTAGTGGTCCATGTCCAAGAGCCAATCGCTGAAGGCTTTCGGATCTAGGCGACCATCGAACGAAGGGGCATCGAGTCGGATGCGACGAGTGATGTCATGATAGTGGCCCCCTCTTCGAGGATCGGGGTAGTCCTCGGGGTAGTCATCATGAGCGTAGTCGTATCGGGCGGGTGGGGGACCACGCTCTCTCCGACCTGGGGGGTAATAATCATCCTGGTGATGGTCACGACGACCGTGTGGGGGCACACGATCTTTGGGGTTCGGCTGAGGCTGTCGTGACATACGGTACTCATCACGCTGGGGTGGCAGCCTATCACTCGCCGGGACTTGCCTATAATCTCTCGCAAAATCAGGATGTCGCCTTACTGGCGGAATCGGGGCTCGATGAGGACTATCACGATGGTGACGGTCTGCGGGAGGTGGGCCATCCCTCGGGCGTTGCCCTCGACGTGGAGGAGCGTCAGGGTCGTCCTCAAGAGAATCGTCACGCTGTGTCGGAGTGTCCCTGCCATCCTCTAAGTGGCCTAAACGAAGGTTCACCTCGGCAAGGTCATGACGCACATCGTCGAACTGGGCTCCTATGGTGTCAAGGCGACCTAGGACAAGGCGTTGGAACTCAGCGAAAGAGGCGTCCGAATTCGAACTCGTCGCTCGGTCCTCAGTGTTCTGTGGTTCTACCATGCTTACTCTAAAAGTCCTATCACTACGGAGCATGCAAGTGGCCTAACCTGGCTCTGATACCAAATGATGTAGGGGTAGGCTAGTGATGCTCGGAAGCTAGGACTCTACGTGCACGTGTGAGGGAATATGCGAATGTGATGCTACATGCAATGAGCAGTCGGAAAGCAATGACTAATAATGTTAGCAATGAAAGTCAGCAGCACCACACAATTAATCAAAATAAAAAGCAATTAAATAACTTTGGCAATTTGGCAATGGCTTCCTCCGCACGGAGGGCCTGAGCAAGCGGCGACGACTAATTACACAATAAATATTAGCGTATAAAACAACAACTACCAAACTATGATCACAACACAAATATAGATAAACGACCAAGTGTCAATGTCAAGTACAAACATAATACCATGAAATACTCACGATGTAGTGGGCTGATCCGAGGCGATGAAGGATTTGACGAACCGGATGCAAAACGAGCGATCGGAAGTGGAATCGGAGGCGACGCGACGATGGCGGTGGCTGCCTTCGGCAAAGGGTGGCGGTAACGGACGGTAAAACTGCGGATCCGACCACAAATGAGTAGATCCGTGCCGGGGGAAAATAGATCCGATGATTTGGAGCGGATCCGAACAAAAATGGAAGGTTTGGGTGGAGGGGATAACGGATCGGAGTGTCGGTGGATAGACACGCTAATTTTAGGACGGATCCGGGCTACGTGAGTGAGAATATGTAAGTGGAGAGTAGATCGGGGGGAGGTAATGCTAGATCAATTAGATCTAGAATTTTCGGAGTGTTGGGGGGGGGTGGATTCACGAGGGGCAGGAAAGAAGGGGGCGGGTAGGGCTAGAGAGGCCCTAGGGGAAATCGGATTTGGGAAAGGAGGGGGGCTGGGGGGTGCTGGACCTGCAGCCAAGTCGGCGGACAGGGGGGGTGGAATCGGAAACCCCGGCTTTTTACTGTAGCTGGGGCGGAAAAAGGCTTCAAAGCCTGTAGCAGCAGTCGGCTGCTATACCGGTTCCTGGATGGGTTCCGGAGGCTGAAACAAGCTTTCGAGGGGTGGAAAATGAAGGTGGGGGAAAGGGGATACCTTGGGGGAAGCTTGGCGGCCTAGGAGTCGTCACCTAGGGTTCCACGGCGTCGGCACCGGGGAGGGATCGCTGGAATCCGGGCATAGATCTCTCCAAATTCTGCAATGCCTTTGGAATCAGCCCCTAGCATCCTATTTATAAGAAAAACATAACTTAGGGCATCCCCATCAACGGCTATGATTGGCCGGTGGGTTAGTCCTTGAAATACATCAAAATACACTCAAAAAAATTAAAGTAATATAGTGATTTGACTCGCGACGACGTCCCGGACGCAATCGCGGAGTCCGATCGGCGATCCGATCAAGTCTTCCTGCGCGAGTACATGTATGTGGGCCCCGCCTTGCGGCGAGCTCCTCCAAGTGCATCCGATGGCTCCCCATCAATTACCATTAATGAAGACATAATCAGTTAGCATTGTCACTTCTGCTCTAATGATGATATTAAACTTATTTTAAATGTCACCTTGGAATTCAATCAAAGCTTTATATAACTATGAGCGAGTACATAACAAAGGCACACATGTAACACTAGAAAAATCATAAATAAAAGTAAGTTGTATGACATGGTTACATAACTATGAATAAGTTCGCATGGATTATTTCTATGGATTATTTTCTTTAGAAATAATCCAAGTAGGGTACAACACACATCTATGCTTCCCATACTCACAAGGCTCACATTCTAATTTAAACATTGTTGAATATTGGAGAAACATCAACTTCATTTTGGAGAGAAGGATGACCATGTCGATAATGAAGTCGCAAAAAGGATGTGGATGTATGACATGCAATAGGAGTCATGTCTAAGTAGTACTGCCCACCAGATTCAATCTTCTTACTAATCGTCCTCTGTCTTCAGGTCCTATATGACACCAAAAGTGAGAAAAAAAGTCAGAACAATTTGAATTTGTGGTAAGCTTGCTAACAGATAAAGAAAATTTAGGTACATAGAGAGTGCTAAGAAGATCTAAGCCATGGTTTGTAGTAGGGGTCTGAATACCTTTGGCAGGAGAGAGGGAACTACGAGCAAGACAAATAAGAGGAAAATGCAGATTAGTGTTGCTAGACATTCTGAAGAAAAAACTTGAAATTACCCATCATATATACTCAGATGCACCATAGTCGATGATTCAGGTATGTTAGGCAGAAAAGCACAAGCAGTGGGGTTACCTGAGTGAGCAAATGTAGCAATAGGAGTAGACACCCGAGTCTGACCTTGTAGGAGCCTAATATATTGATGGGGATCGACCGCATGTTCGTGGTCGGAGGAGAGCGGGCCCCCACTTGGCGGGACCCGTTTTTGCAGATTTGTCGGAGATGCGTTGATCGGATCGGCGATTCGAGACCGCGAGCACGTCCGGAGCATCCCTTTTCATTTTATGTATTTTGTTTTTTTGGGGTGAATTAAGCGTTTTATTAAATACAATTTTAAATCCAAATGTCGTGTGGTGAAATTCAAGAGTGATCCGCTTAAGATTGCAACGTAAATTAATTATTATAATAGAGCAATAGAGACACTGGTGACGACAATTAATTTAACTAAAGGAGAACATTTATCAATTTCCTCAAACGATAGAGACACTAATAATTTCAAGCGATCACAGAAGTCGACCTGCAAATTTAACGACAAACGAACTACTAGCACAAAAAAAAAAACAATCCACACAGTACAAGTTTTACCAAAATAAACAACAATAACAGGACAAGAACCTTATACCACAATTTGCATGCGTAGGCAGCGGCTATTGACGAGCATCCAATGTCACAGCGATGTCGAGGTTGCTGATCTGAAGTGGGTCCATGACAGGAGGGGTTGATCGGACTGTGGTATTGAGCTTAGGTGATGGTGATTAGGTTGGATGGAGGTGGGGGCCACAGATCTAGAGGAGGATGGTCGAGCAGTTAATTCTGGATGGGAGGGCCTCGGGCGGAGTATGCGCAGGCGGAGAGGGATTTCGGCGGGGAAGATCTGTGGGGAAGAGGGAGGTTTACTGTGTCCGGCAGTGGGGCAGGGAAAGGAGGAGAGGCGGAGTGGTGTAGGGGAGACCGTGATACGTGCTCGACTACACTAACGAAAACTATCGTCACAAAGCATAAAAGTAAGATAGGAGGGCTCCGACCAAAAGCGAACGAAAAGGGGTCGGGTTGGCTCCCAAATCCGAATGATAAAATCAATATAGAAGATTCCAGCCGGACTCGATACAACGTCCTTATATTCGTCCAACAATACCCGTAACTCTTTAGGCAAATCGTCCAATGCCCTCGAATCCCCTTTCGCACTCATAGGAACTAGTGCGTACATCATCCCGTCAAGAAAGAGATCCTTCACAAATTCTTGATTCTATCATTCTGGAGAGGTAGGTCTTAAGGACGTTGTGTCGAGTCCGGCTGAAATCTTCTATATTGATTTTATCATTCGGATTTGGGAGCCAACCCGACCCCTTTTCGTTCGCTTTTGATCGGAGCCCTCCTATCTTGCTTTTATGCTTTGTGACGATAGTTTCCGTTAGTGTAGTCGAGCACGTATCACGATCTCCCCTACACCAATTTGGTATCAGAGGCGGTTGTTTCAATTCCCACGTTGCAAACATCCTCGCTGCATTCCTGGTTAGTCAATCTAATCTTTAGAAAAACAAAAAATTTATTTTCGGTGGTCTGCCAAGAGCGGGCTAAAATCTTTATTTTTCAGCGAAATTTCAAAAAAAAAAATTTCAACGATCCACGTGTTCCTCACATCGGGAATCTATAAAAGTATCTTATTTCCAATATAGCTTCAGCCCTAGGAAAAATCATCTTCCCAAGATTTTTCTAAACCTGAATGCGCACTAGGCTAGGATCGGAATACACGACACCGTCTACGTCTAGGATGGCTGCGAGTGAGCGTGGGGATCCCAACACCGAGGCCATAGCAGGGCTACGTAACGAAATGACGGAGCTTAGGAACATGTTAGCACAGATCCTACAAAATCAAGCAAGGCCACCCCCGCCACCCATTAATGTTGAGCAGCCCAACCGGCGCCAACAAACTCCTGATTCGGATTCCGATGAGGACTCTCCCCGAGTTCCCCCTCGAGAACACCGCCACGATCGTGCTTTCGATATTACTAGGGCCATTAAGATCGACGCCCCCACTTATGATGGCATGGGAGATCCCCAGATCTTCCTTACTTGGGTGGTGGATATGGAGTGCTACTTCGATTGGCACACCCTTACGGACCATCAAAAGGTTCAAGTTGTCAGGATGAAGCTAACGGGACGCGCCAAAACTTATTGGCTGAATGAAGAGCGTAGGCTAGGAACCGGGAACGGGGTCCCACTTATTGGATGGGCCGTGATGAAAAACATGTTGACCTATCAGTACGTTCCCACGTACCATCGGACACAGATGTTCGACGAGCTTGCCACTCTGCGGCATGGCTCAAACTCGGTAGCCGAGTATATGGGAGAACTGAAAGACCGTATGGTGCGTTGTGATCTGAGGGAGATCCCTGAGGTCACCCTATCCAGATTTCGTAAGGGGCTTCATCCCGATATTCAGCGGAAGCTCTTACGATATGTTCATACGGATCTGAACACGACGTTCAATGCCGCCCTCGACATCGAAAAGCACTTAGCTTATAAGGCTCACTCCCGTTATTCCCATGCAAAGGGAAAGTCCACAGCTGGAGCATCTTCCTCCACATATCCAGACAAAGGGAAGTTTCGGTCCACCGAGTCCAAGTCTGTCGTGATCACTGCTAGGAACGCTAAGAACCCTGCAAGTGAGCGTATCCCCATCGGGAAAGTTAGCAAGGCTGACGCTACATGTTACTCCTGCGGCATTCAAGGCCACTATGCCTTTGAATGCCCAACGAAGACCAAAGCCATAGCCTTATTAGAGTCGACTACCGACCTTGCTGATTACGTATATGAGGCTGCTGAGGAGAGTGACCCAGAAGGGGTCCCAAGTGATTTAGAGGACGATCACCCCCTTATGGTGATGCGTTGTATCTTGACCACTCCCCGTCCGTTAGATGACTGGAAGATGACGAGTATATTTTCCCTGATTTTTAAGAGTGGCGAGAAGTTGTACAAGTTGATCATTGATAGTGGCAGTTGTGTGAACGTCATCTCTGAGAATGTCGTTACACGTATGCACTTGACTACGCAGCCCCACCCGACTCCCTACCAAGTAGCTTGGATTAATAAGGTTACCGTCCCGGTCACCAAGCGATGCCTTGTACCCCTCTCGATCAAATCGTACACTGACGAGGTGTGGTGTGATGTCCTTCCTATGGACGCCTGCCACGTGTTGTTGGGCCGCCCTTGGCTTTATGACCGCGACGTGACACACTTTGGGAGATCCAACACGTACGAATTTAAATTTAATGGTAAGGTCATTACATTGAGGCCGACCGTCCCGAAGGAGCCGGTAGCTTTAGCTAAGGACACCACTGTTCCGGTCGAGAGGAAGACGTTGAATCTAGTGGGTAGAAAAGAATTTGTGAAGGATCCCTTTCTTGACGGGATGATGTACGCACTAGTTCTTATGAGTGCGAAAGGAGATTCAAGGGAATTGGACGATTTGCCTAAAGAGTTACGGGTATTGTTGGACGAATATAAGGACGTTGTATCGAGTCCGGCTGGAATCTTCTATATTGATTTTACCATTCGGATTTGGGAGCCAACCCGACCCCTTTTCGTTCGCTTTTGGTCGGAGCCCTCCTATCTTACTTTTATGCTTTGTGACGATAGTTTCCGTTAGTGTAGTCGAGCACGTATCACGGTCTCCCCTACACCATGGAGGCACAACAAGATTGGGCGGGAAGACGACTGGTTTCAGGTGTGGGCTCGGGATGGAGAAAGGGGGAGCGATGGAGATGGGAGTGCGTGGTCCGACGGTGGAGGAGGTGGCTGCCCTGACATCCGGCGGTGATTAAGAAGGTAGCCGCTGGGAGGGGGTAGGAGTAGAGGTTGCGGATTAGACAGGGAAGGAGGAGGAGAGGCTTAGGCGGGGCGGGCTCACCAGAGAAGGGGAGGATGGCGGAGGAGGCGTTGACGGCGTCGCACGGGAAGGGGAAGAGAAGAAGGGTTCGTGTCGCACCACCCGTAACCGACGGTTTCAGAACTACTCCCAAAACTCACGATGCCTTGAACCGCCACCTGCATACATATTAATAGCACTAATACCATAACCGCTCAAAATAATTGAAATAAAAATAAAATAAAAAAATCCGAAATCGGACGACACACACTGTTTGGGTAGATCAGGGGCAAAATATCACTCAAAATATAAAAATCCATATATGAACTTGACTCGGATTGACCATCCGGACGCAACCACGGACTCTGATCGTCCGCCCGGGCAGCGGATCACCGCCTCCTGCGGGAATACACATGCGTCGGTCGTGGCGCGCCTTCAACTCCCTCGGGTTAAAAGCACTCAACTCCGATGAGTGCAGGTGGCGGTACTCGTTAAGTAGCCGTGGGGCGAGTCTCTGAAGCTCCTCCGAAGAAATCCAAGTAGCATTGTGCAGGGATCGGCCGCTCCAACGGACAAGATAGCGTAGGGTATCTCGTTCGCCCGCTGCGTAGAAGTCGTGTCCGACGATATGAAGCAAGTCGTCTGTCGAAACTGGTGGTACCAGTGTATCTCCGTCTGACACTGATGTATCTCCGGTTGGCAATGATGTATCTCCGTCTGGCAATGATATATCTTTGTCTGGTAATGATGATATTTGTGGATCCGTCGAGGGTGCAACTCGATCTGCATGACGCGACGCCGCTGGTGGTGTCAAAGAGGGACTAGTAGAGGCAATAGAAGGAGAAGACTCGGGTAGAGGTGTGGTGAGTGGGTCCACGTACACATGCTCTTCGTAGTAAGGAGTCAAATCCTCTACGTTGAATACCCGGCTGATGCCCATACCATGAAGGATGTCTATCTCATATATGTTTGTACCAATTCGCCCCACGATTATATAGGGGCCCATTCTGCGTGCGTTTAATTTTTTTGCTGGTCCTTGTGGGACCCTCTCAGATCGAATCCAAAGTAATACATGTTCTCCTACCTCAAAGATTTGTTCTCGCCTGTGCTGATCTGTTTGAACCTTATAATAATCATTACTAGATGCAATCTTCTTACGGACCGACTCGTGTAGGGCGTGCACATGCTGAATGAAAGACTCGGCTGACTCACTAGGTCTGGACCCTAGGGGAATATCCACCAAATCAACTGGTTTCCCAGGCTCATGCTCTAATATGATACGAAATGGACTCAAGCCCGTGGTCCTATTGACTGAGCTATTTTATGCAAATTCGGCTATGGGAACGACAGAATCCCAGGTCGACGGACTATCTCCAACTAGGCAACAAAGAAGAGTTCCAAGACTACGGTTAACCACTTTAGTTTGTCCGTCCATCTGCGGGTGGTAGGCGGAGAAAAACTTCAGGGTCGTACCCGTCTCTTTCCATAAAGTCTTCCAGAAATAGCTCATGAATCGCACGTCACGATCAGAGACTATGGAGGTGGGGAGACCATGGTACTTAAATACTTCTTTAAAGAATAACGCTGCTACGTGAGAGGCGTCAATGGTCTTTCGGCAAGGAATGAAATGTGTAATCTTGGAGAAACGATCAACTATAACAAATATCGAATCGAACTTCCTCAGAGTGCGAGGTAGCCCGAGAACAAAATCCATACTAATATCAGACCAGGCCCTCTCAGGGACGGGAAGTGGAGTGTATAGCTTCGTGGGTTTGCGAGACCCCTTTGCCGTCTGGCAAACTCGACAATGCCTCACCACTCTGGTGACGTCTTTCTTTAGGTCGCGTCAGAAGAAACGATCTTCAACCAACACAATCGTATTATCTCTACCAAAGTGCCCCGCAGCTCCGCCTGCGTGTAACTCGCAGATAAAGAAATCTCGGAGGGATGACTGAGGAATGTAGAGGCGAGAGCACATAAATAGATACCCATTAGATATCAACTAACCCACCCAAAAGTCGGGCGAGTCCTTCGAGAGCGCGGAATAAATATCCCCAAAATCAGGGCACTCTGGGTAAGCGTGAACTAGCTGCTAAAACCCTACTACTCGGGTGCTCATGGTGTGGAGGATGCTAACTCGGCGACTCAATGCATCTGTTGGTTTGTTCTCAACACCTGCTCGGTGCTTAAGAACATAGTGAAACTTCTGCATATACTCCACCCATTTGGTGTGACGGTGACCCAATTTCTTCTAGGAATCGAGATATCTCAGGGCCTAATAGTCTGAATATAAAATGAACTCCTTGTGCGGGAGATAATGTCTCCAGTATCGTAGTGCCTGGACAGTGACATAGAACTCCCGATCATAATTTGAATATTTTTGTCGGGCCTCGTTCAACTTCTCGCTAAAGTAGCCCACTGGGTGACCTTCCTGACTAAGGACTGCGCCGATACCAACTCCTGACGCATCACAAGCTACCTCAAAGGGCTTGGAGAAATCTGGTAAGCGTAAAACGGGAGCAGTAGACAGTTTCTCCTTGATCTTCTCAAAAGCTCGAGTGGCAGCCTTCGTCCACACGAACTCACCCTTACGTAGGCAGCTCGTAATGGGGGCCATGACCGAACTGAAGGTACAGACAAATCTCCTATAAAAGGTGGCAAGTCCATGAAAACTACGAGCCTCATGGATGTTTGTCGGAGTGGGCCACTCTCGGATTGCTCTGACTTTGTCAGGATCAACATAAATACAAGATGTCGATACAACATAACCCAAGAAATGAACGGATGTGGATAGAAACAAGCACTTCTTTAAGTTGATGTATTGATGCTCCTTTCGGAGAAGCTCGAACATCAGGCGAATGTGGCGTAAATGCTCGGTGCGACACCGACTGTATATCAAAATATCATCGAAGTATACGACCAAGAATTTGCCTGTATAGGGCCGCAGAACCTGAGTCATCACCCTCATAAATGTACTGGGTGCGTTCGATAATCCGAACGACATCACCAACCACTCGTACAAGCCGTCCTTCGTTTTAAAGGTCGTCTTCCACTCATCCCCCTCTCTAACTCTAATCTGGTGGTAACCACTGCGTAGATCGATCTTCGAAAAGATCTTGGCACTAGCCATTGCCTCCAGGAGATCGTCGAGGCGAGGAATCGGAAAACAATACTTCACCGTGATCGTATTTATGACATGGCTATCAATGCACGTGCGCCAACTCCCGTCCTTCTTTGGAGTAAGAAGCGCCAGTACGACACATGGACTCAAACTCTCTCGTATAAACTTCTTTCGCAGAAGATCATCGACTTTTCCGCTTTTAGCTCGGCATCCTCAGTCGGATTCAAACGATAGTGCGGCAGATTGGGCAAAGATGCCCCTGGGATCAGATCAATCGCATGATGGATGTCCCTCAGTGTGGGAAGCTCATCGGGGAGCTCCTCGGGCATAATGTCTATAAAGTCATCCATTAACTGCCGAACATCCGGATCAGTAATCTCAGCCTCGCTAGGGGTCTCGACCGCCTACGTGGCCGCTACAATAAACATGATCTCAATCTTTAGGCTCTCTCTCAGGAAATCACTCATTCTCAAGATATGCAGGGGTCTCGACGATCCCGCGCTAACTGACGAGTTAACCTTACCCTTGGGAGGATCCCTGAGCTAAGTCATGGTAAGAGTAATCTTTCGACCCTTGTCAAAGAATGCGCACGTGTTGGAACGGCCATAACACGTGGCGTCACGATCGTAAAGCTAGGGTCTCCCTAGAAGAACGTGAACAACATCCATAGGGATAACGTCGCACCAAACTTGGTCCTCAGTAAATGCCAATCGGATCGGCACCAGACAACGCTGTGTGACTTGAATGGTGGACTTGTCCACCCATAGGACACGATACGGATGAGGATGAATCTCAGCAGTAAGTTGCATCCTCTCCAACCCTTTCCTAGCAAAAATATTTACTCAGTTATCACTATCGATGACGAGCTTGCAGGGTCCTCCTGCGCTCGGGAAATAAGTGAAGAAGATAGTGGTGCGGCGCCAATCCTCCTCAGCACGTGGGATGTGGAGGATGCGACGGAGGACTCCTACTTCTAGCGATCTCTCAGCATTGCTTTCCCATCCATCCTCAACAACAACAGTAACCTCCTCACTGGCGACGTCCTCAGCCTCAGCGTTGGGCTCGCTAGAATCCTCAATCAGCAAGTTCCTGGTAAGGCATTGCGCTGCAAAATATCCTCTGCTGGAACAACGATAACATTGGACGCTCCCAGGTTTAGGGCCTCCAGGAACAATAGCTTTCCCCATCGCGTCTGTGGGAGCGCGAGAGGTGGCAAAAGTCGTGGCAGGCACAAGCTTTTTAAATGTGGAAGCACCGGGTCTAGTGGAAGCTTGTCTCGGGCCGACTGAGCGCAAATAATGCTCGTATTCGAGGGCAAACTGAAAGACCCGCTCAACCGACTCCATCCTATAGGGAATTAGTTCCCTTCAGATGTCTGATCTAAGGCCCACACGAAAGCACGAAGCAGTGGCAATGGGCTCCTCCATAATGTCGCTACGAACTACGAGTTCGTCAAATCGGGACATGTAATCAGCAACAGAAAGAGTACCATGACGTTGCGCGTACAACTAATCTAAAAGCTGATATTGATAGGAAGCAAAAAGATACTTATCATGTAAGCGCTGCTTCATCTCATCCCGTCTAGTAATGGGATAGTAGTCATCACGCTCCAAAGATCTCTCCTGACTCGACCAATATATCTTTGTTTGGCCAGTTAGTTTCATCTTCGCGAACCGTACTCGCCTCTCGTCGCCCTTCTCGAACCAGTCAAAGTAGTGGTCCATGTCCACGAGCAAATCACTAAACGCCTTCGGGTCCAGGTGACCATCGAAGGTGGGAGCATCAATACGGATCCGTTGGGTGATGTCATCCTCCTATGGAGTCATCCCGCGACGGGGCTCACGGAAGTCGCCGTACTCGTTATCATCATCATAATCATATCGAGATCTATCTCTACGATGAGGTGGGGGAGGATGAGGTTCATCCAGAGGACTATCTCGCTGAAACTCGTAATCACGACGATAATTCGCTCTTGGTGGGGGTGGGAGGTCTCGGCGAGGGCCGTCTCTACCACGCCTCCCGGGAGGTGGTCTGGTATCTCGGAGGTACTCGATAGGCTCCTCATTAGGTGGAGGGTTCGTTCGATCTCTAGGTGTCTCTAACTGGTCTACTCTCATGCTAACCCTCGCAATATCACCTCTGAGAGTTTCGAATTGTGTTCCCATCCGATCAAATCGGTCGAGAACCAATCGTTGAAACTCAACAGGTGTCATGTCCGTTTGTGAGCTAGCGGTGCTATCGTCGGGGTGATGGTGACTCGACATGTACTGACGATAATCCCTACCACTACGTAACATGCAATGACCCTAACCTAGGCCTCTGATACTAATTTGATGCAATGGTAGTACAGACACGGGGGGGGGGGGATTTATTAAATACAATTTTAAATGCAAATGTCGTGTAGTGAAATGCAAGAGTGGTCCGCTTAAGATTGCAACATGTAAATTAATTTTTATAATAGAGCAATAGAGACACTGGTGGCAACAATTAATTTAATTAAAGGAAAACATTTATCAATTTCCACAAATGATAGATGCGCTAATAATTTCAAGCGATCACAGAAGTCGCCCTGCAAATTTAACGGCAAACGAACTGCTAGCACAATAAGAAAACAATTCACACAGTACAAGTTTTACCAAAATAAACAACAATAATAGGACAATAATCTTATACCACAATTTGCATGCGTAGGCGGCGACGGCGGTTGTTGACGAGCATCCAAGGTCACGATGATGTCGGGGTGGCTGATCTGAAGTGGGTCCACGACTGGAGGGGTTGACCGAACTGTGGTATTGGGCTTAGGTGATGGTGATTAGGTTGGATGGAGGTGGGGGCCACATATCTGGAAGAGGATGGTCGAGCAGTTAATTCTGGATGGGAGAGGCTCGGGCGGAGTAGGCGTAGGCAGAGAGGGATTCCGGCGGGAAAGATATGTGGGGAAGATGGAGGTTTACTGTGTACGGCAGTGGGGCGGGGAAATGAGGAGAGGCGGAGGCACAACAAGATTGGGCGGGAAGACGGCTGGCTTCAGGTGTGGGCTCGGGATGGAGAAAGGGGGAGCGGTGGAGATGGGATGCGTTGTCCGACGGTGGAGGAGGTGTCTGCCCTGACATCCGGCGGTGATTAAGAAGGTAGCCACCGGGAGGGGGTAGGAGTAGAGGTTGTGGGTTAGACAGGGAAGGAGGAGGAGAGGCTTAGGCGGGACAGACTCACCGAAGAAGGGGATGATGGCGGAGGAGGCGTTGTCGGCGTCGCACCGGAAGGGGAAGAGAAGAAGGGTTGACGTCGCACCACCCATGACCGACGATTTCGGAACTACTCCCATAACTCACGATGCCTTGAACCGCCACCTGCATACATATTAATAGCCCTAATACCATAACCTCCCAAAACAATTGAAATAAAAATAAAATAAAAAATCCCAAATTGGACGACACACACTGTTTGGACCGGTCGGTGGCAAAATACAACTCAAAATAAAAAAAACCAATATATGAACTTGACTCGGATTGACCATCCGGACGCAACCACGGACTTTGATCGTCCGCCCGGGCAGCGGATCACCACCTCCTGCGGGAATACACGCGCGTCGGTCGCGGCGCGCCGTCACTTCTTGTCATTTTCTCTTTTACTCATTACTTCTCTTGTTCACTTTCTTTATTTTCGTTAGAAGCCGCAAGCTCCCCGCAGCCGCACACAGCCTTATATCCCTGCCCTAAAACCGCAAACCCCTCCCTGCCCTAAAACTACTTTCCAGCACCAGTAAGTCCAAAGCAACCTCTCTCTGATACCATTTTTCTATATTGATGGATATCGATCGCATGTTCGTGATCAGAGGAGATTAGACCTTCACTTGGCGGGATCCGTTTTTGAAGATTTGTCGTAGATGCGTTAATCGGATCGGCGATCCGAGGCATTGAGCGCTTCTGGAGCATTGTTTTTTATATTATTTGTATTTATTTTATTTTTCTGTGGTGTATTTAGGACACCGACGTAACAGACGATCATAGTCATTCACGTCGGGTGCGCAACCGCCCCTCTTGTTATAACTAGGGGCGGGTGCTGAAGTTTACAGGCATTGCCGAGTTTGTGATAGATTTCATATTTTGGCAATCATTTGTGCTGCGATGGTGCTAGCCCGGGGTGCGAACCTTCAAATTATTTTCAGTTATTCCTTTTTTTCAGTTCTCTGTTTCCTCTCTCCCTTAATTCTGTGAACCAGCCCCCATGACCTATTCATCAGGAAGAATAAAACCACTCATGCCCGCACTGTTCATTGTCTCCTTTGCCCGACTCTTCCCCGCCTTCAATCCCGCCTGTCAACTCCTCCATCCAGTCGGAACCCTAGCCCTCCTTGCTCGACACCTCCTAACAACCCCTCGATGGCTTCCTTTGGCCCGCTGACACTGCTTCTGTGGGAGCCCACATCGTTCTCTCTCGTCAAATTTCTGCAATAGTCGAAGTTTCTGCACTAATTACTGCCGTGTTCTTCTGCCAGAGCCACAAGACCTATGCGCCTGCTCATTACTGCTCCTTGCCATTTCCTCTTCTTCTCATTACTTTTCCTGTTCACATTCTTCATTCTCGTCTGAAGCCGCAAGCTCCCCGTAGCTGTACACAGTCGTACATCCTTGCCCTAAAACCGCAAGCCCCTCCTTGCCCTAAAACTACTTTCCAACACCAGTAAGTCCAAACCAACCAACCTCTGATACCATTTTTTTAATTGATGGGGATCGACCGCATGTTCGTGATCGGAGGAGATCGGGCCACCACTTGGTGGGACCCATTTTTTCAAATTTGTTGGAGATGCGTTGAACGGATTGGCGATCCGAGACCGCGAGTGCGTCCAGAGCATTGCTTTTCAATTTATATGTGTTTTATTTTATTTTCCCGGTGTGTATTTAGCGTTTTAGGACACCGGGCGTAACAGACAATCATAGTTGTTCACACCGGGTGCCCAACCTCCCCTCTTGTTATAAATAGGGGCGGGCACTACAGTTTACAAGCATTGCTCGGTTTTGTGAGAGATTCCAGATTTCGGCAATCATTCGTGGTGCGTCGCTGTGAACTACGGGTGCGAAACCCGTATTTATTATCTCCTCCCCACCCCTTGGCCAGCCCTCGGCCCCTCCTCAGCCTCCCCTTGGCCGGTCCCTCCTCAGCCACCCCAAAATTCCTCGGGCTGCTGTCCAAACATCCGGGACAGAATCCTGAGTTGTTCTTCGCTGAAATCTGTCCCGGACAGCCCTCTTAAAACATCCCAGCCCTCCCCTCTACGTGGTTTTGCACATTTTAAGATTTGTTTTCATGTCTTTAAACATTTGATCTCGTGTTGGTTTTCTACTTGTAAAGATTGTCATTTGTAAGTCTTGTTTCAATTGTTACCTTGCTTTAAATTGCTTTAATTTTAATGTGGATAGATCTAGTCATAATGCTTATAAATATTGTCTTGCAAGTTTGAGTTCTCCGGTCATTTGCATTTGCATCTAGCCTTAGCATTCATTTAGCGCCTTATCCTACGTCATATTCTCTTCTCTACTGATAAATAAAATATCTGACATCCGAGATTCAGAAGTATCAATTATATCTGCGTTTTCCATGAAGCTTTCAATACTTGGATATAAGATGACCGTCTTCTCCGCATAATAGCCTTTTGATCGCCCCCTGCTTTCTCCATTACAAACGTCTCTGCCTCTTTGACTGCCCTTGACATGTTGAGTTGTCAAAGCAGAGTGATTTGTCCCGACATTGCTATTACACAGAACCCATGAGAAGATCAACAATAATCTTCTGTGTAATATCTTCCAATACTTGTGATCGGGCACTGTGAAAGCACTTTCAGCGGTTGGAATATACCACAAGAACAAGGATTCACCTTCCATCTTGAAGATAAGCAAAGGGTCTGGTCAGAACAGAACATGTACTTGTGGTCGATCATTTGGACTGCAGATCCATGATGGATTACCAATCAGAATAGATTAAATATACTACAGATCATGTTGGAGCAGATCAACGATCCTCTAAAGGTTGATGATTGAGAGGACGGCAATCCTAGTAGCAACAAAAGAGCATTGAACACAGCTGGGTCAGCAGGAGAAAAGGTGCGAGTCATAGCCAAGAATGATAATGACAATGAGGATGATGATCATAGAAGAAGCACTAGTAGTAGTCAGTCACAGTGTTGATGCCGATGATGAAGACATCCTCACTCTTATACAATGTACGAAAAAGGGGTGCCTAAGTTCGAGGCGAGTTGCTTCTTGTGTCAAGAGATATCCAGCTCTGCTCTTGTTATATATATATATATATATGTATATATATATATACATAGATATATATGTATATATATATACATAGATATATATGTATATATATATACATATATATGTATGTATATATATATACATATATATGTGTGTATATATATACATATTGTATATGTGTATATATATACATATATATATATGTATATATATATATACATATATATATATGTATAGGGCCCTATTCATATACGAATAGAAAATGCGTGCAAAGGTGCGAAGATTAGGATCGGACCGTCCATTGCAATAATCGTGGTTTCCTTCTTTCTCACGGAGGAAGCCCTCCTGCGTCCGTGAGACTTTCCCGCGAATCATGCCTCCCGCGACTCACAGCTCTCCCTTCCGGCGGCATCCCTCTCACGCACAACGACGACGACTCATTCCCCTCCAGCGACGGTGCGCTCTCCCACACAGCGGCGGCGACTCATCCCCTCCAGCGACAACGCTCTCTCCCGCACGGCGGCATTCCTATCACGCACAGCGGTGGCGACTCATTCCCCTCCAGCGACGGTGCGCTCTCCCGCACAGGGCGACTCATCCCCTCCAGCGACGACGCTCTCTCCCGCATGACGACATCCCTCTCACGCACAGTGGCGGCATCCCTCTACACTTCAGCCAAATACATTTTCATCCATGATAAAACAATGAAATCGGCACTTTTGTCCCGACAGGTAGCAAACATCTTTTCCTCGGTCACTGCACAGGACTGATCACGGGAAATAGATGATAGAGGCAAACTAAAAACATTAATTAACATCTATCTCCTACAGCTCTCACACGGAGCATCTCACAGGAACCAACACAGTAATCTTCTTCAATTTCATCAACACCACCACCAACTGAACTCAAAATATCTCCCTTCTATAGGGTTACAACGACAGCAAAAAAAGAAACAAAATTAAAACAGGTAACTAGCGGAGCTTTGAAGGTGCGGCCATGGCGAGCCGATCTTGGACGTGGAGCGGATAATTTGCTGGAGCTGGACGTGGGTTGGCGGTTGGAGTTGTTGTCGTGGCCGACAGAAGACATCGTGGACGTGGCGCGGTGGGAGCTCCGACAGTTGCGGGCTTTGCTCGCTGGAAAGGTCGGGGAAGAAGCGGGAATCAAGCCCTAGCGCTGGTTGCCATTGTTGAACCGGGAGATTAAATGGGGAAGAAGCACTGTTCTGGACCGGGGAAAGAGGATGGACCGGCTTTAAGAGATGAAAATATTATCTATTATATGTATATAGGTATATATATATATAATTTACAACATAATTTTACACAAATTGCAACATTACATAATTGCAAATAAAACAATAATGCAAAATAATGAAATGCAATAAATGAATCAAGGCCGGTAGAGGTCCGGATGGGCGCGGCGTCAGACACTTTTGCGTCGACCTGATTGGCGCTGGTCTCCACTAGTGGGCTTCTACTAGAAAATGAGTAACTCTGTAATTATCTAGATTTTTGTCAGATGGGCAATCTCTCAAATATTGTGTTTAATTATCTGGATTTTTGTCATGGATGAAAATGTATTTGGCTGAAGTGTAGATTTCATTTTTTTTTATCATGGATGAAAATGTATTTGGCTGTAAATGTATTTCATTTTTTTTATCTCTCAAATATTGTGTTTATCATTATTTGGTCCCATACATAATGATAACATTCAGAGATAATCATAATTAATTAGATAAGTGGGCCCAGAGCCCATAACACCATCATTGGTACCCAACCCATAACAAGTGTCCATTGATTCCGCTCTCAGTGAGACGCTGAGAGTCACCTGATGTGCGACGCCACAGGCCGATGCCACTGAGGGTGCCGATTTCCCTGTCTGCCGCTCCCCTTGCCTCCAACGCCCACTTGGGAGCTTGCAATCGCTGCCCCATCATCAATAATTCACAATTGTTATATGTTTACCCGAATTGTAATATTTGTGATTAATTGTGACATGTGCACGAGAATTTTTAAATTAATATTATTTAATTAATTGCGCTTTGAGAATTATTGTATGATTGAACCACTCACGAGCATTTCATTAGAGTTTAAGGTTTGCCACCACATGTTCATCAGATTGCATGTGTGTATTCATCTGCATCCTCATTGTGGGATTTGTCATTGGCTCCAGTCCCTTCATCATGGTTGCTTGCATTTTCATTTATAGTTAGGGTATCGTGTGTCCGTCATCTGTAGATGCGTCCTGCATCAATATGTTGTTTTACTAGTATTAAATACTAATTGTTGGAGTATTAAATGATTCATGTTCAACTAATCTATATTTTATGCTATATGAACATTTTTTTCTTGTGAAACTATTAAATGCGAAATAGTGTATTTTATTAATAATTTCCTTTCATGGACCTATTTTTTCATTATTATGGTAATTCTATCTGACATTTATGCTTATAATGTACTTTCCTCTTACTAATTTGTCGTAATATAAGCATTTCTTTTTATGTAATATATCACGCTCATCAGATGACATCTTTCACCACTTTCTGCATAAACTTCCAGTAGATGAAATAATGCTCACAATTCCTTGTCTCCCATCTTTATTGTTGGGTATCATATGGTTTTATGGTACTCATGTCATTTACTTGGTTTATGACTAGCATGATTCATGCAAGTATTTTTATTGCAGAGCAAATGGCTGCCTTTGCACACCCTTGCTTCATCAGGAGAATTTTATCTTTTGGATTTGTTGTTGAAGCATAATGTTGATATTAATGCTGTTGATGAGGTACTCCTTTCAACTGGTTTTTTCTCATTCAACACTGGATACTACTTTCTATGTTATGTTTAGCTTAATTTTACTGACTTTGATATCCATTATGTTTTAACATTGTCTCAAACTGTGTTTTGTTATATCTGTTTCTTTAGGGTGGCTTAGCAGCAATTCATAAAGCCATACTTTCCAAGAAACATGCCATTACCAGTTACTTGTTGAGAAATTCGGCAAATCCTTTTGTCCGTGATATGGTGAGTGCAGTTTCTATGCTATTCTCTCTGTATTTTTGACCTGTAGCAGAAGATATTTTTGCTTCCATAAGAAGCAACCAACTATAATCAGATCAGTGTATGCATCCTATGTTGTATTTGATTAGGAAACCCTTCAATTTACTGAATTCCACCTAAATATGTATGTTGTCCCTGTAATGGTCTGACTACTTAGAGATTTGGCATGTGGTTGTAATTCTTAATTTAGTATATCTCTATCTTGGGGTAGTGTATTAGGCTGTTGATTGAAGCAAGCTTGAGATGCAAATACTTGAGATTACATATCTTGTATAGATTTCAAAATTAAATTAAAGAATACTTTTGATCCAAAGTTGGCTACCGTTTGCGTGGTCATATATTTATATTTTCTTAGTGATTTTTGTTGGGATAGTCTACTAGATATCACTGTGACCTTCAAGTAACACTTGAAATTTTATGTAGCAAAGTTTCATTCATTGAATATTGGTTTATTGATCCGAAACAACTTGTTGCTTTAAGCTACAAAGCTGCATGAAGGATGAAAGAGCAATTCAGTGTAATAATGCAAAGTTTCTTTAAGGATCCCATTCTTCCCTCTCGAGGTCACCTAGGCCTGAATATAGAGGATCTTGGGAAAAGCTTACTGAGGCGAGTTTTTGGACTTGAATATTTTTTAGTTTTTTGCCTTAGTAAACCCAGTTTCTTTAACCCTCGCTATCCCTATTTATAGGAAGGTGTTAGCAAAAATTGGGAAGTTATTATGATTTGAAGAAAGAAACTTATGAATAATTCCTTTCAAAGTAAAAGATGATAAATGAAAACAGACTTTGTGGGATTTTTACGGAGATATTATTTTTTTGTTCATGACTTCCTTAATCGCCGATTTGACATGGTGTTCCACTCCCTTGGAAATTATCTATAAAATCCTGAATTCGATGAGACTTGTCCGATGAGGGCAGGATGTGCTTTAGGGCTGTGAAGCCCAGACAAAGTAGTTCCTAATATACTTCAAGGATGACAAACTTATAGGTGAAAAGAGGTGCACGAATAAATCAGATTTTACATCAAAATTGGAGATAAAGTTGTTTGCTTAAGTAATAATTTGAATCATCAAATATCAGAGGCGCATTTTTGGAGCAACTGGTGGAGTTGTGTTGGAAACTCCAAGGTTAAGCGGCCACCTGTGGATAAGGGCAAATCCATGCGGTTCAGCTCAGTGTGGGCTGAGATGAACCAAAGAGGACAAAACTTTTGATATGGTGAAGGTTGTTCCATTGTATTACCTCCCTTTGACTCCTTTATCTGTGGTGACTTTGAGTCGGCCTCTTTGTCAAGTTGATTTTAAGTCATGCTACCAAATTGTAGTGTTTTTTTATATGAAAGCTTCTCCTTGATTCCACCTCTTCATCTGGGATGACTAATTAAGTCTACCAATGTTTTTTTCCTAGGATGTATTATCTCTTAAATTGTTTTGATAGTGCGTCCGCTTGTCTTGGAGTGCCTATCAGATTGAATGATGATTCTGATTCCTTGGCTCATGAGGACTTTACCCCGTGAGAAATTTACAAGGACTTCTTCATTCAGGAAATCATGTTGAAGTACAGAAAGTATATTTTCTCTGCATTTTTGGTTGTACATATTGGTGGATGATGGCTTCGGGCTTTTTGGCCAATTTGATAAGCAACTTTTTTCTCCAGACATTATAGTTATTTTTCTCTACATGAAGGGTTGACATACTACTGTTATTTTCTCTTCTTAGGATTTTACTCTTACAAAATCCAACATCTTTAATCACCTTCAACCCCTCATCTTTGTAAGAATGCGGTTGATGACAATTATGAAGTTGTTACAACTTACAATTCGGTGAGCAAATCTCTCCATTATATATAACATCTTCTAAAAATAAAAAATGATAAATTAAAATTGTTGGTTGGATTTTAAGCATGTATCCTTTCTTCTGCACAGAACGCTTTAAAAGCTGAAATCAGCGTCATCTTCCACTCGCCAGGACAACTATTCACTTTGATTTGGTCCCCTTCAACCCGGTGGTTTTGAGTCAGCCTCTTGGCCTAGTTGATTGTTGAATTAGACTACTTGAGTTGGTTGGCAACTCACATTTCTGAGTTGAAGGAGTAGAAAGAAACCATGAGAAGGGAAAAATAATAACTGAGATATCCATTCAGCCACATAGAGGGGAATATGTTATGTGTTGTGGTCTGCGACCTCGTGTGTCGGCGTGTCGAGAGGTGCTCCTCCAGGTTGGGCAGCTGATTAGGGATGGCGCAAGGGGGAGATCTGCGATCGGCTTGAGAAGGGGATGAGAGAGAGAATGGAAGGAGTAAGAGAGAGAGATGAGGATAACTTTTCTTGCTTTCCTTTCACGTTACCCCACATGGGTATATAAAACCACGAGAGTACCATGCCCCCCACTTGGGCTTAAAAACGTGGGATCAAATATGCGCCAAATAACATCAAAAACATGTGTCAAATAAAAGAACGGAAACGAAGATACAAACTCCAAACCGCGCGTCTTCATGTCGACATGTCCTTGTTGCGCCAGTGGTATGTACGCCCCCAACGTGGATCTGGTTCATTGACCGGCGATGGTTTCGTAACATCTCTGTCATCGTCGGAAGACAGCTTGTCCTCAAGCTGAGAGGGCAGGGCGACGATCGGTGCGTCGGGGGGCTCACCATTGAACTGTTTGAGCTGGGATACGTGGAAGACGTCTTGTATGCGCGCCTTCGGTGGAAGGCGAAGCTGATAGGCGACCTCGCCAATGCGCCTGATGATCTGGAACGGGCCGTAGAAGCGTGCGCTCAACTTGTTGGAGGTGTTCGTTGGACGCAGCGAGAGTTGGCGGTAGGGGTGGCGTTTGAGCCACACCCACTCATCGATGGCAAAAAAGACGTTCTAATGGCCGCGATTGTATGCGGTCTCCATCCGATGTTGGGCGCGAAGCAGGTGGTCGTGGGCTGTGGCGAGGAGCCGGTCCCGGTTAAGGAGCTCCTGTTCAACCGTGAATAGTGTAGCAAGACCGTGCCATAAGTGAGCAACGGGGGCGGGTCACGACCATAGATCAATCAAAACGGTGTGGTTTGGAGGGCCGAGTGATACAAGGTGTTGTGGCAGTATTACACCCACAGAAGTCATTTGACCCAGTTTTTGGGGTGTTCTCCTGTCAAATAGCGAAGGTACATTTCCACCGTGCGGTTAACCACCTCCGTTTGGCCGTCCGATTGGGGGTGATAAGCTGAAGAAAAAGCCAATTTCATTCCGCTCAAGGTGAATAGCTCCTTCCAGAAACGGCTGGTCAGCACCTTATCACGATCTGACACGATGGTCTCCGGCAACCCTTGCAGTCTGAAGATGTTGGAGAAGAAAAGTTGAGCCACATGCTCAGCGATGAGAGGACGGGCCAATGGGATGAAATGCGCACCCTTGGAGAATCGGTTCACGACCACCATTAACATGGATTTCTCTTTGCTACGTGAGAGCCCTTTCACGAAATCCATAGAAACTTCCGCCCAAATCTGTGTTGGCACCGGTAAGGGTTGGAGGAGGCCGACGGATAGGAGGTGGACAGATTTTTGTTGTTGGCATGTGGCGTACTGGGCGATGAAATCTTGGACGTGGCGGCGTAACCCATGCTAATAGAATTCGGTGCAGATGCGATGGAGTGTTTTGTGAACTCCTTCATAGGCACAATTGTGGGTATCTTCTAGAATGGAGGTGATGTGTGGGGAGGCCAACGGTAGGTAGATCCGTCTGCGATTAGGAAGGAGCCCTTGAATTGCAGTCCAAACAGGTGGTAAGAGGCCATCCTAGACCCGTTGGAGAAGCTCGGTGAGGGATGGAGAGTGGGTGATATCTGTCCGGATGGACTCCAACAGAGTGGCGGTTGGACAGGAGATGACACAAAGAGTGGCGGTGTCGTCAGAGTAGCGGAGGGAGAGAGCATCCACGGCTCAATTTAAGACCCCGACTTTATATTCCACCGTGAAGTTGAACCCCAGCAATTTACTCACTCAACGTTGTTGCGGAACGGTCGTCAAACGCTGTTCCAGGAGATACTTCAAACTGTAGTGGTCGGTACGCACGACGAAGGAACGGCTCCATAAATACGGGCGCCAATGTTGTACGGCCTTAGCGCGGCCGATCAATTCCTGTTCGTAGGCGGGTAGCTTGCGATGGTGGAGAGCGGTGCGCCGACTGAAATTAGCGAGTGGGTGGCCATATTGTTGGAGAACCACGCTGCAGCCCTCTGTTGAGGCGTCACATTCAATGTGAAAGGGTTCCCGGAAATCAGGTAGTTGGAGTACCGGAGCGGAGATAAGGGCGCCCCGAAGTGCGGAAAAAGCCACCTGAGCGACTTCTTCCCAAGTGAAGGCATTGCAGCGCAGGAGGGCTAGGAGGGGCTCGACTATGGAGCTGTAGCCGCGTATAAACCTGTTGTAAGCCCGTGAGTCCCAAAAAGGCTCAAAGGTCGCGTTGTGATTGGGGCACCGGCCATGATGCAGCACTTTGAAGTTTGTCCGGATCCGCAGAAACGCTATGTTCATGAACCATATGGATGGGATACGTGACGCTGGTTTGCCCGAAGGAGCATTTGGTTTCCTTGAGGACGAGTTGGTGGCAACAAAGAAGAGTAAGCACCTCGCGAATGTGATGGAGATGCTTGGACCATGACTTGCTATATATTAGAATGTCGTCAAAAAATACAAGCACAAACTTGCGAAGGAAGGAATGGAATACCTCGTTCATGAGTGATTGTAAATTGGACGGCGCGTTCGTCAATCCGAACGACATGGCGAGGAACTCAAGGCCCCCTCGAGTACGCCATGTGGTATCGACGGTGGAGATAAGGGCGGTCCAAGAGAATGCGCCGCTCGCATGTGCGGGCTATATTAATAGCGGTGTTGAGGTCAGGGGGGAGGGGTCTTGGAATTCAACATCGAGGCAGAGGCGCTCATGTAGGCCGACGCTAAAGATGGGTATTTGTTGATCAATCCGGACCAAAGGTGAGCGCGCAAGCTAGTAGCAGTTGAAAGCGTTGATGTAGTCTTCCAATGGTCCCGTTTGGCAGCATGTCCCCGCGGGGTTGCCCTGTAACGAAGGACCAAAACGGAGCGTGCAGGCTATCTTGAACTCATCCCACTGAAGGTAAGGACGCTCGCACTGTAATTGAGAAAACCATGGCTGGGCGGCCCCGTTGAGATGGAAAGAGGCGAAGCCCATCCGATCGTCATCGGTGGTGCGTTGGTTGGAGAAGAAGAGTTCGCTTTTGGTGAGCCAGGATAGCGAATCCTCGCGGCCGTCGAACCCCGAAAAATCCATCTTGACGTACTGGAGAAACGCACTGCCCTCGGGATGGTGGTTGGAGGTGCCATCGTGGTAGGGATTATCAGGAGCGGAGTGTTGACTCGTTGGCCGGTCCAGCGGGGGAACCTCTGTGTAGAGGTGGGCTGTGCGGGAGTCGACTTCCCCAAGGAGGGAATCCAAGCGGTCGAGGCGATCTAAGATCTGCTGGAATAGATCACGGTCAACCATTGGAAGACGGCGTGGCGTCGACGGAAGTGGCAGGAGGTTGTGGCTATCCGACGTGGTGCAGTTGGCGAAAATGGATTGGCGAGAGCTTCCACAGTAGGGTTACCGGTCAGAGGTCCCTCTGATATGAATATGTTATGTATCGCGTGTTGGAGCATGCGTTCCGCGTCTCTTGGTTTGAGAATAATAAATACCGTGATGTATTTGATCTAGTTTTTTGTGTGTTTATAGTGTGAAAGTTGTACAAATTAAATGAGACAAGTCCCCGGTCATGAGCATGATTCAAGGGTGTGTACACTTTAGAAAAAACAAAAGAATGAGTTTTGTGTGCTGAACTTCAAACGACCATTACTTTCAATACAGGAAGAGTTACGAAACGTGCCACCTTATTCCGGAATGAGAACGAAGTCATCTACAATTTGGAAAAGGTTCAGACGACAAAAGTGAAAAGAAGATATCGCTGGCGATATCCACTATCGTCAGGCAATAGCGAAAATGACGTCAGCATGACGAAGGCCATGTTCCACACGATCCAGCCACCAAGCGCACTATTTGGAGGTATTGCCAGGCGATATCGGATATCGCCGACGATAGCCCCACGATCGAATCATCCCGCAGAAACCTCAGAATCATGGGACACGTGGTAGCCGGAAATGATATCGCTGGAGGGGGATAACCACTATCGTCGGGCGATATCTCAAAAAATATAAAAAGGCCGAATTTTTCTGTGGAGGAAATGAATTTCATTACTTGGAGTATTATTTCCCGTGCATTCCATCCAGAGAGCTCCAGCCTTCAGAAAACTCCCATTTTTTCAAGAACGTTCAAGAGCGAGGAAGAGACGGGTCGTGCGCAACATCTCATGCAATCTTTGCAGGGATTCGACGTCGTCTTCAAAACTTGATTTTGAGGGAGTTTTTATTCTGAATTTCTATTTTGTAACTTATCTTATCATCTTTATAATCGGTAGAGAAATCGCCGCCTTGTGCGTGACGTCTATGTCCGTGTGTGACTTATGAGGAAGTCACCGCATTGTGCGTGACGTATAGGTCCGTGTGTGGCTTAGGAGGAAATCGTCGCTTTGTGCGTGACGTCTAGGTACTTGCTTGGCTTAGGAGAAATTCACCGCCTTGTGTGTAGCAACTAGGTCGTGGTGAGATATATGGGGGGCTAGTAGCAAGATCTAGGGAGAGATACGCTATAACCAGCCGGTCTTTGGGAGAAGGACCGATGAAGCATCAAAAGTATTTTTATATTTGCCTCGATTTCTAGCGTTATAGAAATCAAACATTTTGTAATCAATTTCTTATGAATAAAATAATGACATTTATTGTCTCATTATCTTGATTTTATTTTCATATCATAAATTATTTTAAATATTAATTTTTCTATCAATAGCATCAAAGTAAAATATATTGCAAATTGCTTTTTAGCATACACTTTTAGAATTCAATATTTGTATCTAGCGCCGAGCATTAGTGATATCGCTAACGGTGGTAAAGTACTATTGAATTCTGCAATTTCCTAAAAAGTAATCTTTAATATAATATTGATATTTTTATTTAAGAATTAAAATTCCATAAAACCCTTATTCACCCCCCCCCCCCCCCCCTCTCTAAGGGCACCGTAAGATCCAACACCGCGGTCTGCGACCTCGTGTGCCGACGTGTCGGGAGGTGCACCTCCAGGTTGGGCGAGGAAGATGTGTGACCGGGGATGCTCCCACATACGATTCAACCCGCTTGATAGAGAGGAAATCACACACACAAATCTACGAGACCTCAGGGATAACACCACGAATCTACGAGACCGTGGGGATAACACCACACATACAGATCCACGAGATCTGCGGGGATAGCACCACACACACATAGATCTACGGGACTGCGAGGATAACACCACACATATAGATCTATGAGACATGCGGGGATAACACCACACACACAGATCCACATAACTGCAGGGATAAGGAAGAAAGAAAAAAAAACAACCACCAAAGACCATACCATTTATCAATCATCAGGGAAAAACTTGGGGAGACACAAACAACGCATGTCATAAGCCTAGAGGCCATGTGGAATGAAGGCGAAAGGTTGAGAAAGATTATTTGAGTCGCATTTGTTTCAAACACTTCCCCTCGCATGAAAAACACGTGCATTTAGGCATAACAATAGCTAAACAAACACGCAATAAATGAAGACCACAAAAGATTACAATAAAAAGAAACTCTGTCATCTCCATCATCTACGAGAAAACAAGCAGCAGGGTGCAAAAATCTTCGGCGGGATCAGCAACGGAGACCATCGACAGCGGCAGGGAACAGCCCCAAGGCAGTAGTAGGCTCCATCATCAGAGGTACCACCAGATCAATCGATAGCACACACATCAATCGGACTTGGAGCAACAACAAGCATGAAAGGAGAGCAGCAACAAGCGGGCTAGACGGTATCTTCAGCTAAAGAAGATGAGAGCTGCGACAGAGGATCCAACAAAAGAAAGGATCCAACAGTCGATCCCTCGAAGAAGATGAGAGATGACAAGGACAAAAGCATGTCGGCTTGACGCCGATGATAGCGCAGAGTGTCAAGGTGACCAGATGCAGCTTCCATCGCAGAATACGGATGTTGTGGGTGCCGAATGCCGCTCCCTTCGACAGAATCAGAGACCAATTTCGTCGACGGGAGCGGAAGAGGAATGGATCGGCGAGACCCCAGGAAAAACAGCTCAACTAGAGCGGGGGCGGAGCAGGCAACGAGAGCGCAAAGTGAAGCCAAAGCGAGAAGTAGAGTACGCAGCTTACATGATTAGGGCTTCATGCAACCGAGAAAATTAAGTTCCTCTGATACCAAGTAGAAAAAAACGAGGAGAAGTGAAAAATAATAACTGAGATATCCATCCACATGGGGGGGGGGGGGGGGGGGGGAGGGGTCATTATAGTATTACAAGCGACTCACAAAGACTGACTCAAGATGTGAGAGTAAACCGACTCACACAAATATTAATTTAATAATACTAATACTAATAAACTCAACTAAAGTAATTGTTTTCTGTATAGTTTCTTCTTTTTGGGATCGTCTCCTGGAATGCTGAGAAAGTGCCGAGTATTTTCGTTGCTTAGACCGATGATAGGATTGAACTTTAACCGGGAAGAAATTTGCTTGGACTTCTATATTTATGGAAGTTTGATTATTTCTATCTGTATGTTTATTTCACATCGGGATCAGTTTCTTACATGATTTTGTCATCATTTTTGGGGGCACTTGCATTAGTTATTGACATGAATATTTTATGGTGATAGATATGGTTTTTTTTTCCTACAGGATGATGCTACTTTGATGCATTATGCAGTCCTTACGGCATCAAGTGCCAGTATAAAGCTTCTCTTGCTATACAACGTTGATATCAATCGAGCTGACAACGTATGCCAGCAATATCCTTTCCTTCCTTCTAGGTTATAGCTTTCTTAAATGTTTTGCATGCGTTTTTTTCTTTCTTTTTTGGCAGGATGGATGGACACCTCTGCATCTTGCTGTGCAAACACAGAGAACTGACATTGTTAGACTTCTTTTGATAAAAGGAGCTGATAGGACTCTGAAAAATCAGGTAATACTCCAAGCGATTAATTGCCACACTAGTTAGTCCTTGCTCATTGTCTCGGCCCTCACCCACTCTGTCTTTACTTTCGTATGCATTAACGGAGTGCTCATGGGGAGACAAGTTTACTAACAAGCGAATGTAGTATAAAATTACACGAATCGTACCCACTACAGGTCATCGCGGAATGAAGAAGATTAAATGCGAATATAACATAAGAGTGATTGTTAATTGACCATATCAAATCTTGACTAGAGAGAGCTATGATTATGTGTCTGGCCTACTTGAAAATGGCTGTGAGCTAGTTTCTCGGAAGCCGAGACCTGTTCCTTTTGTTGTGTTTTCCTATTGTGAATCCTTAACCTGAAGAAGGATGTGTAACTTCAGGTCAGTAATATCTTTGGAGGATCAGGAGGGGCCTTTAACTAATTTTTCTCTGAATTATTAAAGCAAGTATGGCATACAAATTACTAATGAGTTTAATTCAAACCCTGCTAATGCTATTGAAGAAAATCTTGAAATATGATTGTGCCGCTCTTCAGAAGTAGGGTATTTAAGTTACTATAGGAACAGTTATCGACTTCTCCGTGATGATTACCATATGCATATTTGTCTTATTACGTCATCTGCTAGTAATTATATACGTGCTCCACACCTACTCTCTCTCTCTCTCTCTCTCTCTCTCTCGCTGAGCCAGTAGGCAAAGAAGGGTGATAAGATAAGTGAAAAGGGTGATAGATGGCGAACATGCGTGATCGCGATAGCGACGAAGAGTGGTGAAGAAAGAGAGGCGAATAAACGAAGACATTAACCTAGAAGGGTAAGGGAGCTTATAGAATGCGAGATGAAGGAGCGAAAGGAAGGCGAGGGGATTAGAGTGAGGTAAATAGCGGTGAAGAAATGAGACCTCGTTGATTTCCACCAGCTATCCAAGGAGTAAAAATATAGAATAGCCTTAAAATGAGCAGCCCCGCAATAAAGTTATCGTCTTTCTTTTATATAATAATCGAAGATGCTTGATATTGTGTGTTTATTATTCATCATGCTCTATTGCTCATTAGATTAAGCCAATTACTTCTCCCTTGAGCACTCAATCTAAATTTTGTCTCAGGATGGCTTAACACCACTGGATATGTGTCTTTATTGTGGGCACGATGTGAGGACCTATGAAATTATCAAATTGTTGAAGGTCACAAAATTCAAGTCTCATGCATGAGGCCAGTTCATACCGGAATATTCCTCTCCATTCGCTAGCTCCTCATCATTCTGTGCAGTAAATGCTAAAGTTGTTCGCATCTCGTACTTCACACGTTATATGTGGCACGAACTACCTTTGTTTTCTCCGAACGGCATGGATATCGCGGTGGGCAGATGCTGAGGGCCTGAGTCCTGTCAGGGCAGATCTATTTCTCCATGGATTATTGAAGTATGTTGATGGGAGAAATATATATGTTCGAGCTAAGTTTGCCAACTTAGCACTTGTCTACTATTTTTAATGCAGCCAACTAACTAGTTTAATATACGTACTATATAGTCTTGTGGATCACCATCCCTTGAATTGTATTTCTTGTAATAAACATTAGGCGAGGTATTGAAAGGGCTCAAATAAATTCATCAGGTAAATATTGCAGCTTATTGTAGGGGTGGGCATAAGGCCTGGCATACCCAGGCCGGCAGGCCCGGGCCTTTTCAAAAAAGCCTGGGTCCGGTTTTTGCCAGGCTCGGGCCGGGCCCAGGCCTCGTACTCAGGAGGTGGCCTGCCTAGGCCTTGTAGGCCGGGCCAGGCCCAGGCCGGGCATGGGTCTGGGTCTGGCCCGGCTAAATAAAATATATAATTATTTTAATAAAATATTTATTTTTAAAATAGAATTAACATTTTTATTTAGGCCAAATTTTTTTAAAAACAATTACATTATTATTTAAAAAAAATCATTACAAATTACAATAATCTTAAAAATTGGTGATTGTTAAACGCAAACCCTCTTTTGTTAAACGCAAACACTCGAAGCCTTTTTTAGGGCATACGGTTTTAATAACCGCACTCACCTCGCTCATGCGCCGCACCCCACGGAAGCTATTCCTCCGCCGCAAACCAGTGGATCGCCGCGGCTACCAGCGGATCTACGAAGCCCACCTCGCCATCGTCGTCCGCCGCCTTAACCCGCCGAAGCCCACCTCGCCACCGTCGTCCGTCGCTGCTCCGGACTCCGCGCTTTGATTTGCCCTAGCCAAACCGACGCGGCGACGCCATAACCGGTAAATCCGGTCCTCTCCGCGCTCTGTCGCCGCGGCTCGGCGGATGGGATACCGCTCCCGTTTCGTTTTCTCCGCCGAAACAGGATGTTGTCGTAAGGGCAACCTCCGTATCGGAGAATGCCGACGAGAACCCAGCAAAGAATAGCGAGCTGGTGCAGACGCTTCTTCTCGGCTCCCTTTTCGGCTTTGGAATCTATTTAACATCTACTTCAACATCTATAACAAACAAGTGCTCATCTTCCTCCTCAATGTTTGTTTAGGCGTATTTTGGTATTTGGAAACTCGTTTGTTGTTGTGGTTCTTGACACGTATACTTCGATTTGTTTGTTGATCGTTTGCTAACAATCTTCGGAGTTCTGATTTCTGTGTAAGGCGTGATTAGGCTGTTTTGATTTAGAAAAAATATGATGTTCTAGTGCCATAATTTTGGG
>CM077163.1:225268360-225373252 GCA_039583875.1 Platanthera guangdongensis | reverse complement strand
AGATTCGCAGTGGGGTCTGACATCTCCTGAATTCTTAAATCAACAAGCACCTTATTGTTCTTTGAGGATTTAGGCGAGGGTTCTGAAGAGGGTATGAATAAGGGTTTCGTACAGTGCTTGATTGTTTCTGCGAAAGTGATGTGCGACTTCCGACGGCAGCGATTTGCCGGCAAAAAACCCGCAAAATATTTTTGAGAGGAATTTTAAGATTTTGGCGTCCGGTTAGTCATTATCAGTGTGATGTTCTTTTTGATATCTTATGTTGAAGCGATTGACTATCACAGTTACAAAATATGACAATATTTTTAATTTTAGATTTGATTTTTTGTTAATAATATTGGTTTGTCTATAACAATTTTATTTGCATTTAATAATTTTCAAAAAATATGATTTGCTGTTAACAATGATTTGTGGATAATCATTTTGATTTTTCTTTTAACAACTCCCTTAATTAACTGGGCTGGCCTTGAGGATCTTGATAGGTCCCCCTTGGAGAGGGGACCCGAGCCCAGATAAAATCAGGCCCTAACCCAAGTAACAAAAACCCAGACCCGGCAGGCCCGATTCTGACCCGGGCCTCGCCAGTTTTTTGGACAGAAATATTAGAGGAAGTAGAATATATAAAAACTTAAAAAGCGAAAAGATGAAAAAAAGCAAACATTAACGAATATCATTCATACAAACACCGTCCAACAACGTTAAATAATAAAAATTAATTTAATTAGCCTTAATCAAAATTAATAGAAACATTAGAATATTGTAGAAAAATAATGGAAGAAAAATAAAAATTAAAATAAAAATACGAGAAGAAAACAATAAAAAATAAAAAATTGAGACTAATTTGACAGGGAGGCATAAGATGAGGAAGAAGAGGAGACGTCGAGTTTCTAAACTGGGACGAACATCTCCAACACCTCACGTCGGCGAATCGCGAAGCCGCCAGGTCGGAGAGATCGAGGGAAACACAGTCGGGTGCGAATTGGGATGGAAACCACAACTTTATTCGAAACAAACAGGGTGAGTGCAAGAAAATTAAAAGCCGGGTGTTTTTTTGACTTTTTTCTCTTACATTTGGACTGCAAATAGTCAAATGTAATTGGGAATATCAATTTTCTAAATTTAATACAGTAAAATATCACTGACGATTGACGCAATGTATAATTTCTCCGTTGAAGTCAATGCAGAGCAAGAAAGGATGACAGCCGCAACTTCAATCACAGCCGTCGCTTCCGAAGGAAACCGTTCCTCGAAACGGGACGGGGCTGACGGACGGCGAATGGCGCAATTCTCTCACGCCTTTCCCGACGATGAGAAAGAAAACCATTCAAATCAGCAGCTTCGCTTTTAATGAAGAAGCGAAATTAGTGGGAGAGGAGAGGCAGAGATCGAGAACGAAAGGGGGAAGAAGACCGTCCCGACTGGCATGCCTGCTTCTTCTCCGCCTCCTACTCTTTGATCCTCGTCGATGTGATGGGGCAGTGCGCTTCCCGGCGGTCATCGAGAACTACCGGCGAGAGCTGGGATTCCGGCCGCCACTCCTCTTCGGAGAAGTTAGGCTGGATCGCAGCTGCCAGGGAGCATCGTTCAAGGCTATACATCTTGAGGAGGTGCGTCGTCATGCTCCTTTGCTGGCATAAGTATGGAAAGTACTGATCTTTCTAGTGTTAGGATCGTCAAATATTGTTGCCTATCAGGTGTTTGTGGATTTGCTCTGCGCCTTCTTTAATGGTTCTTGTAGATATCTGAGAATCGTGTGCATGTAGTTGTGGCAGGGTTTTAGTTCTCAGTGAGCTTGAATGTGACAACTATGATGTATTCTGATTCGGTCGTACGATTCCACAAGTTAATTCTGGAGTTTTTGTTTTTTGAAGATATTTATGTTTCTCTCGATTTCTTCCTGACATCCTCCATGAAATTTATTGAAGGAAAATCTTGGTTTCTTCCTATGTGTTTGCCATCCACTGTTCAGTTTTTGCTGGGGCTAATTTCTTTCTGTGTGATTACAGAATTTGTATGTGCTTGGATATCTAACTCCAATCCCTTTTTATGTCGATTTTCTTCTTTAAACTTAACGAAAGAGGTAATGAAAATATTCATGTTTACACTGGGTTTCAGGGGGCCAAAAAAGAAATCATTTGGTGTGGTGGTTGGAGAGATGGGAATGCAAATGAAATATTCATGTTTATCTTAGGGGGGAACCATATAAATCTTGTCTTTTCTGCATTGTTGTTTTCCTTGATTTTTCTCACAGATTTCTTTTCTGCTATTTGGTGAGGGGGGAAGGAGGTTTAGGGTTTGATGAGGAAGAATTTTGGTTTAACATCACTAACATTCTTGACTCAATTGCTTAGTGTTATCTTTAGGAATACTTTTTTTCTATGCATGATGAATTAGTTTGAATTAATTCAGACTTTTTTTTGCATAACTTTTCATCATGTTGAAGACATTCGTGTATGTTTGGTCGATCTAGACACATCTATTATTGTTAGAAAATGACTTCTTGATTTACCATTTATTCTGTATCTTTTCACCTTATTTTCTTCCATACACACACACAGAAGATAATAATGTGCATAATAGGCATATTAAAGTGCATTTTTAGAGCATCACACTCTTAATATTGGATTTGAGAAGTATTATTCCCGACTTACGTATATACATATGCACATGTATATATATTATATATATGGTTGTTTACCAGGTCTCCCCTTGAAGTTTGCGTAATTACAACATGTACCCCTATAACTTTTGAAATTACAATTACCCCCGCCCCCATGTTTTACCGGTTTAAATTTTGCCCCTTCCGTCTGATATCTCGATGAAAACTGTTGTAACTTAAAAAAATTTTAATATTTCAATGCTACCCTTGGTAATGATTCATAATTGTGAAGGGTGTGTTTGTTATGTTTAGATTTGTAAAGGCGTGTGTTTGTAATGTTTTAAATTGCTAAAGAGGACTTTGCAATAGAATATAAAGTTTCATGTCAAACTTTAAAACATTTTTTTTAATTTATAAATTTATATGTAGCAATTTTTTAATCACCAGGCAATCATTCAAGCAATGCATGGTGTATACCTGAACTTTTATCAACCAACTTGGCATGATCCCTTCCAGATGCTTCAATCTTTTGGCCCGCAATATCTTCTTCTATATAGAATATAGATTTTTCTAGCGAAACGGAAGCTCCCAAAATGCATTTGGATCTATTAAAACTTCGCATTAACGTGTACCTATGCAAAGAGGAATCCTACATTGAAAGTTTAACAAATGTTTGGGTGATCATGGGAAATCACATGTACATGTGCTGATGCGGTACCCAATATTTCATGTTTTGAAAGGGAAGCAAATAAAAAATCATCAACCAAACTAAGCCTTATTGTTAACGCGTGATTTTTTAAAGATTTTTGTACTCGTTACTATTTTTCATTCTCATAGTCTTAAATAGTTTATCAAGGTTAGACGATACTTTACAATTAAGATCTTTTGTAAAAGTAGTTGCAAACATTAGAAAGCTGGTTCAAGTATTTGCTCTCTTACAAAATAAGACACTTGGGCCCCAAAACTAAGTTAGAAGATGCTTGTGTGTGTTACATCTTCAAAAATAAGTCCCAAAATATATTGTTAATGCCCCAAAATTTGTAAAGATAACACTCCAAAAGTAAGGTCCCGTAGCATCGTCATTGTGAATTTCATTCTTCCAAGATATTTCCTTCATTTTCCCCTTGACCTTCTCCTGCTCTCATTGTAGGTAGAAAGCGGTGTTTCGTCATCCATCTACAAAAGATAACAAACAATAAATTATTTTGCAAGTAATATGGAAATTACAAGTGTAAATTATAAGATTTTGACCCCCCCCCCCCCTAAAATCTTATGTGTTTGTGCACCCTCGTGTTGTGGCCAATACCTCCACAGTTACCACATTTAGTAGTTCTCATTTTCTTCCTTGATGGGATAACTCTATCTTGCTCATCCGGCTCTCTTTTCCTATTCTTTTTGGGTCTTTCGGGCAATCGTTTAACGGGAGGTAGCAGGATGGTAGAAGACACAACATCAACTGCAGGCCAAAACTTGGCGTCTGAAATTCCTTTGTTCTTGTGATTGTAGGCTTCGAGATACTTGTCTTTAGAATAATATAAATATGTGTATGATTGTATATTTTGTCTTATATGTGATATAGACAATGCAACATGTTTGCAGGAACTCCAAATATATCACATGCTTTACAATCACAACTCCTACGCATTAAGTTAAGAATGTAGTGAGTGTGTTCATCACTCACTTAAAACTCAAATTCACTGCCAACAAGTAGTTTGCACTTTGCTGCCTCATCCTTACCTTATTCAACTTAGAAATAATACTCTCGCAAACTAGATTATTCCATTTTTTACCTCTTTGATACCTTGTCTCTAATCTACTCATTAATTTTGACATAATACCTTCAAGTAATATCAAAATGGGCTTGCTCCTAAGATCACCAATCCAATTATTAAAATATTTGCTAATGTTATTTATGACATGATCATTCTTCAATTGCATAGGAAATGCATATCTAGCACATAAACTTGCATCAACCTTCATCAACCAGTCATATGCACTTGGACTTATCTTATTCTTTTACTTTGTCAATACCGTTTCAGAATATGTTTTTGCACCGGACCAAAATAGCTTCTCACGAACACACCTGGGTAACATAATCTTAGATTGGCATAGGAACAATTTCTTATGTGGCATTAGGAACAATTTCAGTCATTCAGTGATAGCTTCATCAAGCTCCTGCAAATATAAGATGATTACATTTTTATCACAATAACAAAAGACTATGAAAATGCTATAGGAAATAACAAGAGTATTACCTTTTGTTTGTCGGTCATGAATATCCATGACTTGTGCTCGATCATGAGGGAAGCGCGTCATGCAGGTTGACCTAGCGGCAACAACCAAAAACGAAAAGGAACAAAATGTAAATCAACAAAACATGGGGGGGGGGGGAGTTCCCAAAAAATTACCCGAGTTAGATCCCTGTTCCAGCCGCACAGTTGATTCTGCCTGATTACACTAGAGCTTGTGCCTTTGCGATCGGTCGCAACCTTCTCGCGCATCCTACTTCTGCTTCTAGTGCATTTGTTGATCCTAGAGTCGTCGACCCCTGTCTTCTCCAGCAATTTCAGTGTCATCTTCTGCTTCCACCAGCGCATCCACTGATCCCTGAGTGGTCGACCTACAACTGCTCCAACGATTCCAGCACCGCCTTCTGCTTCTAGCGGTGATTCCACCAATTATAGAGCTCATTGATCTCTGTTTAACGTTTCCTTCTACTTCCAGCAGCGCTTCCTCCGATTCCAGAGCTCGTCGACCTCTGTTCAGTGCCTCCTTCTGCTTTCAGCACCTTCTTCTACTTTCAGCACCTCCTATTGCACATTCCAGCGGCGCTCGCTCAGCGCAGACTATTTTTGCGCCCTGTGCTTAGTCATCGCCCCCACCCCCACCCCACCCCACCCCACCACACCCCACCCCACCCACACCCCACCCCACCCACACTCAGCCCCCGTAGCCGTTGTCTATCTTCGGCCCCTGCTATTCACGACACTTATCAATAACCCTCTATGCCTCCGCGGACATCCATCGCATGGATCACTTCGAAGCACGACTTGAGGATCTCACACTCCTCCTTCGAGAGCTCGCAGCCACGACTCTAAACTGCCACCAACCCTTTTGACAACACCGTCGTAACCCTTTTGTCCCGTCCCAGACTATATGGGATTTCTCCACCCCGCTAGGGACATCCACTCAACCCATTTTTGCCGGATCGAGATTCTTGTGTTCGACTGCACCGACCCCCTTGGTTGGATCGTCTGCACCGAACAGTTCTTCAACATTCAATCTATCCCCCCCCCTCCACTGGCCACTATTTGTATGGAGGGTTTCAACGCTCCATTGGGTGCGTTGGACACGCCAACAGGTTCCTAACCTCTCCTGACCCATACTCATGGAGGAACTCCTCCGCAATTATGGCGCCCGCCAGGCGGTCAATGTCTATAAGCGCCTCTACTCTGTGCATCTGTCTGACATCGTGACCACCTGCATTGACGAGTTCATCGAGGTCACCACGCACGTACCCGACCTATCCTCCGACCATTACCTGCAGTATTCCTTTGGGGGGTTACAACCCCACTTTCGGGCTCGCCTCCGGGTCCATAATCCGACTACTTTTCCCCGCGCCATAGAGCATGCTCGTGTGTCGGGCTCGAGATTACGAGCTTGTGCATGGGGGAAGAGGAGGGAAATCCTCAAAAGAGGAAAGAGAGATCCGGCGAGCTATGGCGGCGACGGCGTGCGGTGTCGATCGGTGGAGCGGCGCTGGCGGTATCGCGCAGTATGATGATGAGTAGCGGCGGGTTCGATGTGCAGATCGTGAGTGGCTAGGGTTTTGCTGGGGCGGGTTTTCCGTGGAATTAGAGAACAGTAGAGAGAGTGAGAGAACTAGAGAGGATTAGATAAAAATAAAGATGAAAAATACTTTTTCTTGTTTGTCCCCTTGGCACACACCTCACACATATAAATAGTTCATAAAAGTGTCCCCTCCTTGGGCTTAGACATGGAGGATCAATTACGCATACGAAAAAAAAAAATAAACTAGATAAATAGTTCGCGACATGCGCGACCACGGCAGGACCAAAACGGAACCGTAACAGCTCTGTGCCCTAGTGCCTCCTTGCGTCAATCCCGATGCGGTCATCAGATCTAGGACAGACTAATGTATTCGTAATACCGAACGAGACACAGTGATCGGTTGGAAGGTGATCCATGGAGCCGGAGGAGGGAACGATGACGGACGTCTTCAAGATGTTGGGCCCGGACGAGTTGGCCACATTGTTGAGGGTGTTGGGTTCATCATAACGGCCTGCGAAATTGGAACTTCCACCGATCGATCTCAAGTTGGATGGACCGGCGATCTATCTGAGTTGGTCACGCAGTATGAAGAAAATCCTGGCAGCAAAGAAGGTTGGGGGTTTTCTGATAGGGGTGTTGAAGAAACCAGAGAACTCGGCTGGAGATGAGTGGGAGTCGGCCCATATATGACCGTGTTTATGTGACTTCTTAGCTCGGTTGTCCCATCGATTGCCGCTACGGTAGATGACCTCGAGACAGTCATGAAGGTCTGGGATAAGCTGAAGAATACATATGATGGTGTGAGGAACACTCTGCGGGTCTTCCAGGTGAAGGGAGAAATTGATGACACTGTTCAGGGGGAAAAAACAGTGCAAGAGTATGCCTCCGAGTTGGAGCGACTATGGGTGGACTACGATCACGCCTCTGGTGGGATGTGCTACAGTGATCCACGGTGTCGGGCTTCCAAAATTATCGTGGAAGAAAGGACAATGAAGTTCCTAAAGGGGTTGGATGATAAGTTCGATCAGCGGAGAGCTCTACTCCTATCAGGTACGACGATTCCTACCCTTACTGAGGCCATCTCTGCTATGATTCAGGCGGTGACACGTCTCAAACTGCAGGCAGGGACAGGAGGGTCTATGCCTGTGAAGTCAACACTAGCGGTTGCGGCTCCTGGTATTACTAGACAAAGGGAAGAGACCCGACAGTGCTACAACTGTGGTGAGGTTGGCCACCTGAGACATGCATGCTCTAAGCCGCCCAAGGAGAGAGATTCGGGAGGCGGACGAGGACGTGGTCGTGGCTGTGGCAGAAAAGGAGGCTATCAGGCCAATTTGGGTATGACTGAGAGTGTGGAGGAGCTTGACATTATTTATACAGAGGGGGAGCAGACCCTCCTGAGCATGATGGAGGGTATCAAGAGAAAGCAGTCGGGCGAGGGGAGCAAAGAGGGAACTGGGGGGGGGGGGAGGTTCGCTATGTACGCACACCCACCTCCTAATGGATCTCTTGCACTGACGTCTATATCTCCTTCCAGGTCATCAAACTGGATCATCGACTCACGCGCATCCTGCCATGTGACCGAAAATGCAGGCGAGTTCTCCTCCTATACCCGTCTAGCCACGACGGATAGCATCCAGACAGCAGACGACACGTTTCAGCTAGTAATCGGTAAGGGTACTGTTAATTGTTCAGGTTCGGTAATACTTTCCAATGTTTTGCATGCTCATTCCTTTCCAGTTAGCCTGTTATCTATTAGTTCCATAATTATTCAACAAAAATGTGTTGTTTCCTTTGATATACCTAAGGTGACGTTCCAGGAGAAAGTGACGAGACAAATACTTGGGACTGAGACTTGGCATGTTGGGTTGTGGTTTCTGAATCAGGAAGGACTGGATGCGGCTTTGATCTCTGTGGTAGTGACAACGAGGAATGACAGACAGAAGATGAGTGCAGATGATGTGCTAATACTCCATCACAGAAGGTTGGGTCACCCCTCCTTCACGACTGTAGCTAGGTTGTTTCCTACTGTTTTTGATGCAACAAATAAAACAAAGTTGGTGTGTGATGCATGTGATTTAGGCAAACTCACTATGAGTTCTTATGCTAGTACGGGCCGAAGAAGCTCTTCTATTTTTGATGTTATTCATTCGGATGTCTGAGGATCTTGTACAGTAAGTTTTTTTGTTACTTTCATTGACTGTGCATCTCATGTTACATGACTGTATTTGATGAAAAATAAAAGTGAGGTTGGTGGAGACCAACCTAGGTCAGGTCGACAACAAGTGTCCGACGCCGCACCCGACTAGACCACTATCGGTCCTGAGTCAAACATATTATATTTGCGTCACTTTTTATCGGTGTAATTTGTGTAAATCTTGCAATTTGTTTTAATGTGTGGAAATATATATATATATCTATACTATATTATAAAGGAAAAGTTTCCTTTGGTGCAACATTCAATCTACCCAAAATACCCCTATATTTTAAAAAAATTACTACTTTAAAATCTATAGAAAGAGAAAGAGGAGAGAGATGGAGAGAAAGAGAGAGGGGGAGAGGGGAGAGGGGGCACGGATGGAGGAAAGAGAAAGAGAGGGAGAGAATCAAAAAGAGGGAGAGAGAAGGAAAGAGAGAGAGAGGGAGGAATAGGAATAGAGAGAAAAAAAATATATTTTTTTGAAATAAAAATATATTTTTACAAATTAAATATTGTAATATTGATTCAGATTTTTTTACGATCATTTTGAGTACTCATGTGTATATGTTGCGGGCGTAGTCCGCAGGACCCGTCGGGGGCGGGCGAAGCACGCCGTCGCCGGCCGGGTACTGTGGCGCGTGGTCATCGGGACGAAGAGCATATTAATGTTTTAACGTTAAAATATAATTTGTTTTACAAAATAAAATTTGTATTCTTGATTTATATTTTTTACGGTCGTTTTGAGTACTCATATGTATATGTTGCGGGTCGGACGGAGCCAGCTGTGGACGGGCGAAGCCCGCCGGGAGCGGCCGAAGCCCGTCGGGAGCTGGCGAAGTCCGTCGTCGCCGTCGGGTACTGTCGTGCGAGGCCATATGGCGGGTACTATCCACGACAAATGTCGCCTCCCACGACAAATGTCGCCGCCCACGACAAATGTCGACCCCACGACAAATGTCGCACTACCGTTGAATGTCGCACCCAGCCGAATGTCGCACTCAGCCGAATGTCGCACCCTGCCGATTGTCGCACCTCCGTCGAATGCCCCCAGGGCCGAAGGCCCGTGCCTGTCACTTGTGTGTGTATATATATATATATATATATATATATATATATATATATATATATATATATATATATATATATATATATATTATAATATATATATATATATATAATATATATATACTAGCACTTCGAACGGCTTCCGCCCGTTCTCGATGCGTCGCTGCGGGCTTCGCCCGCTTGACATTCCGGCGGGCTTCGCCCGCCCCCCGCCGGCGGGCTTCGCCCCCCCCCCCCCCGGAGGGCTTCGCCCGCCCGGCATAAAATTTAAAAAATTTAAAGTAAAAAATTTTAATTTTCTGATTTTTAAAATAATTATTTAATTATTTATTAATAATATAAATTATTTAAATATAAAAAAAAATCAAAAAAACAAAAAATCCCGCACGGCCGGCGGTGGCCCCTGCCCGGTCGCCGCCGGACAACCCCCGGCGGGTTCGCCGGAGGGCGGCGACCGCGCCGGGGGCGCCGGGCAGGCCGCCGGCGGCTCCGCCGCCGGCGGCGGGGAAGGGCGGGATGCGGGATGCGGGAGGGGGGATGCGGGATTTCCAGCATGGTGAACAGTAAAGTTTTTTAGGATTTGGATAAATGCACCCTTCTATGTTGAATCCAACGGCCTATGTTTGATGGAGCTTGATCGGACGGTCCAGATCTATTTCATGGTGTGATTTGAGATAGGTATATTGGTTTATATGATAAAGATATATATAGGGGTGGATGGGAATACGCGCGGCGCGCATATGCCATATATGCACTGGGAATTAGGTGGGAATTAGCTGAGAATTCGCGCTGGGAATTAGCTGGGAATTAGGTGGGAATTAGTGTTGAGAATTTAATAAATCAAAAGCCCTGGGAGTTAGGTGCATTGCCCGTTTCCAACATGGGCTTAATATTGGGCTGCCTATTCAACATTTTAGCATGAAACTACTATTACATATTAGTAATGAAAATACTATTGAAAATATAACATTTTTGTTGGCTGCCTATTCAACATTTCAACAAAAAAATTATAACATTTTAGTAATGAAAATATTACATTTTATAATGGCAATACAGATTAAATCACAAATAGCATGAAACTATTATTAAATCACATATTTCAATTTCAACACAGATTACTTTCATTACCATTCATGTCAGTTCACTTGCCAAATTTTTATACAGATTAACACATATTATCACACTAGCTATTACAGTTTTTCAAAATAAAATAAGAGAATTACAATGACAACATATAACCAGTTTTTCCCGAAAAGATGATGAAAACAAAGTATTAAAATGAGGATTCCTTTGCTTATTCTCCAAATTCAATTGCATTCCTAGTTCTCCTGAGTAAAAAAAAATGAAATATTCAGTCAAATGACAATGAAAAATTATTTTTGAGTAGGAAAAAACTTACTTTTGATTTTTTTCGGGCATGTTGTATCATAGTGTCCCTTAACTCCACAATTCCCGCAAGTTCTTTTTTTGGATTTACTCTGATTCTCTTCAATGCCGGAAATGATCCGTGTTGCAATTTTTGGCTGACCTTTAGTTTTTGCTTGTATGGGATCACGAATGAAAATAGCTGCATGATCAAATGCCATTGAAGTTGACCCCACTTGACTACCAACGACTTCAATTACTTTCTCATTTCTTGTGGTATTGACTTCAATCATTCTTTGAGCGATACAAGAATATAAACTTTTAAATGATTCTTCATCAGCTGATATCTTGTCTATTAAAGTGGTACATAAAGACGCAAGTCTCCATTTCATTATAGGTGTGATTGCATTATGATTTACACCATCCAATCTTGATGAATCGTAAATCATGACGTTACGTGCTTGAACAGTCCATCTTTCCAACAAATAATGAGTTGGAATTTGAGAAACTTGTTTTTTGTATAAGATATGAAGTATATGTTTGCAAAAAATCTCATCTTTCTCAAATTTTGAGCATTCACACTTTATGTGGATTGGATATGTCTTAACAAAATCAACTCTAAACCATTTGCACTTATCTTCAGAAGATAACCCCACAACATAAGATTTTGTATCACTAACACAACTAACTTTTTCATGTAAACAACATAACATATCTTTGAATTCACTTTGAAACAATTTGAACATTGCCTTTGTGTATGTTTGAGCCGCATGAGTTTCCAATCTTGTTTTACCAAATAATACAGCTGTGGAATTCATAGTCATAAAGTCCTCGACTTCTTCAGCATGACGTCGGCTCTCCAATGCTTTTTCATATTGTTTAAAAAAGTCTAGTAAACCGGTGCTTGAATTGACAAAACCATCAAAGAAAGAGTTGATACTTTCACTCCTGCCAGTTGATGTCATTCCTGCCACAAAAACATCTTTTAAAAAAGTTGGTATCCAATGTTTTCTTAAATCCCACATTTTACATAACCATTTGTTATTTTGTAATTGATATTTGGATATCAATTCCTCCCATCTAGTCTCAGTTAAACCAACATCCCTGCTGTAGTAAAACTTTTTGTAATCCTTCGCAAACTCTCCTTGTGTATCGCGCATCTCATAAACATTTTCAAGTAAATGTTTATTTATATGCCAAGAAAAAAAACGATGACATGTATTTGGAAAAACCTTTTTTATAGAATTATACATAGCATGATCCATGTCTGTTATTATAGCTGAAGGTGCTTTATCAAACATACACATGAGCCACTGTTGAAATAATCAAGTGAATGTTTCTTCAGTTTCATCAGAAAGCAAAGCACAACCTAGTAGTATTGATTGTCTGTGGTCATTTACTCCGGTGAATGGTGCAAATGGCAATGAGAGACTATTTGTTTTGTAAGTTACATCAAAAATAATAACATCCCCAAACATTATATAATCATTTCTAGCATGTGAATCTGCCCAAAATATAGATCTTAAAACCTCATTGTTGTCCAACTCTAAAGAAAAGTAGAAGTTGAGATCTTTAGCTTGTTGTGTTTGTAAGTATTGATATACATATAGACCTTGGAATCCAACTTGATATTTTCGTTGATTTCTAACATGATCAGTAACATTCTGTGCACTAATGATATTGTCCACACCTGTAGCATTTAATGTTTTAGCAATAGTAGATGGACCTATTCCAAATGCATGAAGTTGTTCCATCAATGACTTTGATATTGCATTTTTATGTGATGTATGATGTGATCTATGCTTTAGGGTCCTTCTGGGAGTATCTAATTCATGGTTATGTTCTTTCATAAAGTTAGTAACAATCCATTTATCATCATCTGATTTTCTAACATCTAACTTTGCAAGACAACCAGATCTAGTCTCACGAAGACGTTTGATTTCTTCTAAACGCTCAATAGGTCTACAGAATTTTACTCCAGCTTTATCACAAACATAATTTTTCCAAATACGCTCTCCGGATACTTTTGAAATTGTGCTAGAATTTTTCCTCACTCCAAAGCCTAATTTCCTTGCATAGACATTGTTAAAGTTATAAATTGCATCCAAATCATTAAATATTTGTCCAACATATGGTTCTTTGAGACCTCCAAAATTTTGAATAGACCCTTCTTCAAAATTATGAGACTGTGACACAACTTCATCTACATCACTGTCCATTATCTATAAAAAAAAGTAATATGTTTTTGATTAGGCCGTGCACTTTACATTTTTATAAGAAAACATCCAAATTTGAAACAAAATAAAGATGAAATAAATCAATTTAAGGTTAGAGCTATATAATCAGAAGTGTAGAGCTATATAAAATGAAATACATCCCCATTGAAGATGAGAAATGTACAGATCTTCAAGCTTTTCTACATTTGCAGTAGAATGAGAACCGATATCCCAAATTTTGTGGATCTTATATACGGATTAGAAATGAATACAGTGATCATAAAGAACTCGCAAGAGAAATTCGGCCTCGAACACATGGGTATACCTCCAGAACGTAGCAAGCCTAACAGCGACAGGGTGGATGCGGGGCTTCCTCCTTCGGTTTTACCCTAGTAAATGAAGGACTCTTCTTCCAGCGATGGGGGAAGAAATCCGGCCTTCCTCCTTCAAAAATCTGGGCGGCAGCAGGGTGGAGTCGGCCCTCCTCCTTCGAAAATCCGGGCGGCAGCGAGTTAACCCTAAACTTGAGCCGCGCTTATGTCGGCCTTCCTCCTTCGAAAATCCGGGCGGCAGCAGGGTGGAGTCGGCCTTCCTCCTTCGAAAATCCGGGCGGCAGCAGGGTGGAGTCGGCCTTCCTCCTTCGAAAATCCGGGCGGCAGCAGAGTTAACCCTAAACTTGTGCCTTTCTTATGTCTATCGCGGATATATGTATATACGCGCTGTGCGTATATACATATATCCCATATATATATAACACATAAATATATGCAAATATATATAGATAAGGTATTCATCAACAAAAGGTGCCAGGTTCAGCAGGTCCAGCTGTCCAGATAAAAACAACCGCTCGGTTCAGTTCTTCCCAGCAAATCCTGTGTAAGTGCAACTGTTCATCTCCCGCAAGATTAGGGTTAAGCTCCAGCCGCACCGTCCACGATCCAGAGCACGACCCTCTTCTGTGAAGCATGATCCAGCCCCACGAGGCTCCGCCGCATCTTCGGAAGCTCCAACCGTCAGCCACGATCTCCTCCACGCAAATTTCTGCATCTCTCCACTGCCACGAGCCCTTCCGCCATAGTTGTTCCACCAAGGAGCCGACGATTCTTGTTGCCCTATAAAAAGAAGAAGAACAGGAATCAGATGGACTGATTGATAAAACATTGAAATTGAAGATTGCTGTGAGTCTGTTTTCTCCCGTGTGAGGTTGCTGTGTGCTTCCTGTTAGACATTAGGCGCGATTGAAGCTCTGGTGAGAGTTGTAGGAGTTAGGATGATGAACCCTGTAGTTGGTAATGGTTGATTCCTGTAGATCTTAGAGGTTTTGCTTGAATTTGTCTTCCGTGAAAAGAGAAGATGAACAATAACTTTAATTTACTGTGTCTGTGATAGTTTGAATGTTGTTGTATCTTGATGTCTCTCTGGTTTGGGGGGTGTTATTAATTTTATGAGACTGTTGTTATCTGATTTGTTTCTTTGTGGGATCCCGTGTTGAATGAAATCACTTGCTACTGTTATCATTTTATAAAGATGATGAACAGTTAGCTGGTACATGAAATCGTGCCTTGCTTGTTCCCTGTTTAAGAGTTGTCGTGGAATGATTGATGGTGATGACTTCTGTGAAAGTTCGTGTGTTAGAGATTTCGTGGAATCACTCATACGTGTGAGAGCGAGTGAATTTAGGTTGTTAGGTTTGTGGCTTCTCAAAACCCATTGAGTGTTTGAGATTCCATGGAACCACTTTCGTGTGAGAGTGAGTGAAATCGTTCCTTGGTGCCCGTGTGCGTTAGCGGCCGACCTCGGAGCGGGAGATCGAAGGTGACGTGAAGTTCCTCGCGTGATCGTCATCGACTTCGAATACAGAAAGACGTCTCTTTTCGTGGGTAATTGTTTCTAACTCTTCCTTTGTGTGTGCCACTATAATTTCTCGTAGGATAATAAACTTCTTGTTGGGTATTCGTCCGAGTTTTGTCAGCGAACGCTACGTCGAAAACTCCAAACGGAAACGTATTTGGAGTTCACGATTTCCTTTGTGCTACGGCAAAAGGAACGGAACGAAAGTTGCGAGCTTCCTTCCCGGATTTAGAAATTGAACCATTATTTAAGAAAATCCATATTTTTAACAAAATAGTTAATTTTGTGCTTTAAAATTACGTTGCTTAATTTCATAAACTCCGTGCAACGCCCGCTCAAATCTTTTAATAAAAAAACATATTTCGTTGCATTCGGTTAGGTTTTCCTAGAGAAAAGCCGACAAATGCGTAAACCGCATCAGAGGTGTTCACATGCTTCCGGGTTTTTCATATGCTTGTACAAACACAATATCGTGCGGTAGTTGAGGTGTTAAGGTCAAACAATGGAACAGAATACACCAACAAGGCAGTGAGGGAGTACCTATCAACTCATGAGATAGTGCACCAGACCACTTGTGCCTACACACCAACACAGAACGGAGTGACGGAGAGGAAGAACAGACACCTTCTGGAGGTAGCAAGGAGCATGATGCTAAACATGAAGGTGACACAGAGTCTGTGGGGTTATGCCGTGTTTACAGTGACACAGCTGATCAACAGGATGCCATCACATGTACTAGGGTGGAGGTCTCTGTGTCAGCAGCTACATGGACACAATGGGGGGGGATACTTCCCTTGAAGGTATTCGGGTGTGTATGCTTCGTGAAGGACAACATACCAGGTGTTGGTAAGCTCGATGCAAGGGCTATCAAGTGTATGTTTGTGGGCTACTCTCGTACTCAAAAGGGTTACATGTGCTGGAGGCCAGTAAAGAAAAGATGCTTCGTGAGTATGGATGTGGTCTTTAGAGAGTTGGAACAGTACTACCGGAAAGAGGGAGTCCTCCCTACCTTAGACTCGTCAGATAAAGAAAGTACAATGCTAGAAAGAGATATGTTGGTAATAGATCTGTGAGTATGACAGGGAGGATCTGCGGAGGAGGAGCAAGAGAGCGATGATGAGCAGGAGGAGGAGATTGAGGAGTAGAGGAAGGGTGTGTGACCCACGGCTCAGGGGGAACTGCTGACATACAGTAGAAGGAAAAAGCATCCAACAGTACCAGATCCAGGGTCAGTACGAGATCCAGGGTCAGTGCCCAGCCAAGCTCCTAGTCCCATGCCTGCGTCGCCCCCTTTTTCTGGAACACCTACACCTCCACAAGCCTCAGGTGATATCTTTTCTCATCTCCCTACTTCTTCTCTTATGTTACGAAAGACTACTCGCAGCAATGCGGGAAATCCTCCTAACAGATACGGTTGGGACCTCGCGCCCTTTGTCTCGTATGATCATATCTCCCCTACACACAGAGCATTCATTGCATCTTTGGATAGTGTTATTGTACCTAACAATTGGCAGGTCGTCAAAGCCGATCCGAATTGGGAGGCAGCAATGAAGGAAGAGATGAGGGCCCTTGAGAAGAACAAGACCTGGGAGCTGGCATGGCTGCCAAAGGACAAGAAGACCGTTGGGTGCAAGTGGGTGTTCACCGTAAAACAAAACCCAGATGGACAGGTTGAGCGTTACAAAGCTCGATTGGTGGCCAAGGGGTACAGCCAGACCTACTACATCGACTATGATGAGACATTTGCACCAGTGGCGAAGATGAGCACTGTTAGGACCCTCATCAGTCTGGCGGTGAATGGAGGATGGTTGGTACACCAACTAGATGTGAAGAATACATTCCTTCATGGGGATATATCAGAGGAGGTATACATGGAGATACCACCGGGATTCGGTACGACCAAGACAGAAGGCAGAGTTTTGCAGACTGAAAAAATCCCTCTATGGGTTGAAGCAGTCACCCCGCGCATGGTTTGACCGATTCAGGAGAGCAATGATTGACATTGGGTATCACCAGATCAAAGCAGACCACACAGTGTTTTTCAGGCAGAATGGAGGTCATACCACCATGCTTGCAGTGTATGTGGACGACATGATCATTACATGGGATGATGACCGAGAGATTAGCCGTCTCAAGGGGGTCCTAGGTAAGGAGTTTCAGGTGAAAAACCTGGGTCTCCTTCGATATGTCCTTGGGATCGAGATTGCGTATAAGGCCGAGGGGATAATTCTCTCCCAAAGGAAGTATGTGTTGGACCTCCTCACTGAAACCGAGATATTGGGGTGCAAGCCTGCTGCAACGCCAATCGATCAAAGGTGCAAACTGAGTGCAGAGGCCGGAGAACCAGTAGATTGGGAAATGTACCAAAGTCTAGTCGGAAAGTTGAGCCATACACGCCCGGACATCTCATTCTCTGTAAGCGTGGTGAACCGCTACATGCATGATCCAAGGAAGGGCCATATGGATGCATTGTACCGGATTCTGTGATACTTGAAGAGTGCCCCTGAGAAGGGGCTGACCTTCAGGAGGAACGAACACGTGAGAATCGAAGGCTATTGCGACTCTGACTGGCCTAGCTGTGCGGATGATAGGAGGTCCACTTCAGGTTATTGCATATTTGTGGGTGACAACCTGATCTCATGGAGGAGCAAGAAGCAGTCAGTAGTGGTTAGATCGACAACAAAGGCAGAGTACCGAGCCATGGCAGCAGCGGTTGCAGAACTCATGTGGTTGAAAGGAATGCTCGAGGAGTTGAGGCTGGACCAAAAGGGCGGGATGAAACTGTGGTACGACAGCCAGTCAGTCATCAGTATTGCAAACAATCCGGTTCAACACGATCTTACCAAACATATAAAAATTGATAGATTTTTTATCAAAGAAAAGCTTGATAACGGGCTACTGGAGTTGAGCCACGTTTCGACAAAGGGGCAGATGGCAGACTGTTTAACAAAGGGACTTAGTTCAGAGGAGATGATCAGGGGTTGTAACAAGATGAGATTAGTGAATATCTTTCGCCAATCTTGAGGAGGAGTGTTGTAATATGTAATACGTGTTGTAATATGTAATGTGCGTGTGTAACCTATAAATAGCCAAGTTATGGGCATAATAACATAAGGAATTTCATTTCAACTTGTGTTGTAATATGTAATACATGTTGTAATATGTAATACATGTTGTAATATGTAATGTGCGTGTGTAACCTATAAATAGCCAAGTTGTGGCCCTAATAACACGAGATTTCATTTCAACTTGAAGCTATACTCTTCGGCAGACATGTTGATGCTTTGCGTCCGTCTGTATTCCTGCACCAAAACTTCATTTTGCCACTGAAATGCTGACCTAGGCAAGCCAGATGTTTTCTACCTTAGAGTAGTATTGCTACAGCTAAAATGCCACCTTTCTTCTAAACATAACATTTCTCTCTATTTCTCTCACTCAATCTTCCTCTCTAATTTTGTTTTTCTCTCTCTCAATCTCCCTCTTTCTAGTAAAATAAAGTGGGGTCATTGAAGGATAAGGTAATCATTAAAAAAACCTTAGCAACCACACGCACATGTAACAGTGAGATTGCTGCTATGATTTTTGTTGATATTTTACTTTTCGTTTTTTTTCAACTGCTTTACAAATTTATGAAGTGCAGTTCATAGGAACGTCTGTTCATCGCTTCTTCTTCAAAGCAATGAACATGGATACAGACTTGTTTTGCACAAACTTTAATCACGATGAAGACACTGGTTCACACCATTACCATAAATAAGTAGTATTTACTATTTTTCATTGTCATCTAATGTAGGCAATGTGTGTTTTGTTAATTTAGACATATCTATTATCTACACCATATAAAAGAGTAATACCGGGGGTGATCATGGGCCTCAAGTAGTATCATCAAGTGAATTTGAACCGTTCAATTTTTAATCTACCTGGTTTAACAGAATGTTGGATTTGATAGAATTAGGGTTGAATGCATTATTCACATGATCAATAGGCAAATATATACGTGAACATTAGAGGGCGCTCGCAACACCCAAGGCGAGACTAAGCTAACTCAACCACAAGAATGCACACAATATCTAACCCCCACCTGCAAACTCACGGGGGATCATACATTGAGAGTTTGGACAGTAAATATGCATGCTAGATCCTCTTTTGCGGCTAGAGTAACCACTAAAGACAACAATAAAGAGAACAAAAACTAACTAGGCCCAAGGGATCTTTATTACTTTACTTCAAACATAGTGCATTCGTCGTCGAGCTTCTTGATGCCTCTGGCAGAGATTGTTTCAGCTTATTTTCATGCGCAGTAGAACACGGTGCACCTGCCGCTAGTATCTATTTTGAGTGCATTTTGTTGCTTATGTTTGAGACCTGTCTAATTTTCACTACCTATCTTCACTTACCTTCTCACTTATATTGTTATTATTATTATTATTGTAATTATCCATCTACCCATCCTTTGTAATTTTAGCACATCCATGTTACCTCATCCATTTTTTGGGGTACTGTTGACCAAACAAGGACAATGATGATTCATATTCAAACTATAAATAGTTGGGACGACTACATTGATAATGATGATTCTTTATTTACTGAAATAGTTGCATTTTTTTCCTAATGGAAGGATTTCTATGCCAGTTTCTTTTATTTGGATATGTTTTCAGGAGTTTTTACTACTCTGCCACTGCTCTTTACAACAGAGAGGTTCACATGCATATTTGCAATAATTCAGATACCTTTTTTTCCCTTTACATCAAGTTATGATTTCTCTTGGTATGGAGAGGTAGAGAAGCTAGGTAGGGCATGTAAAAAATAATTAAAATCATGTTTGATCTCTCAGGCTCTTTTTTGAGGAAAATTTGTTTGGTACCTATCACTCGTGCGGGAGCAAATATTGCCGTATCATCTCCGATTTCAACCGTGTAAAATTTTTTTTTTGGTCCGTACTGCGATCTCTTTTCAATACGGCCGTATTAGAGAAATACGGGCATATTTTTTAGAGAATGATCAACGCCGTTGAATTCACGGATCATACGATTGTATTTGCTCCCGCACGAGCAAAAATAGGTACGCATACGCACCAAAATAATTTTCCTTTTTGAGAGAGTGGTGGCGGTTTGAATCAGTGAAGGGGAGAATGCAGGTAGTGTTTGGCCTATCCTAGTCGTAAACACCCGTTTTGGGTGGGGAGGTGTTTTGAGGGGGAACGGTTCCGCAGATAGTAGTATTTGGCTTATTGCGGTCGTAAATACCACTACCAAAACGGTGTTTTAGGTCGTGCATTCTTACTTTAGCGTACCCAAAAGAGAGTTTTGCCAAACACAGGTGCGTTCCAATCTGTTTTTCCATTGCTGGTTCAAACCACCTGTTGCGAACAAACTCGGCGTCCCGGTCGGATCGAAAAAAAACTGGACCGCTTTTAGCTCTCAGGACGGTCGAGCGCGCACACAGTCAATGAAAAGAGAGTTGACACATGAAGTTTTAACGTGGAAAAACCCCTCAATTGAGTAAAAAACCACGTGACTGGATCTGTGTCGGTCAAAGTCCACTACCAGATTGCGGTTACAATATGTTTGGAGAATCAAGGGCGACAGGACGCTACTCGTTACAACTTGGAGGTGAGAGAAAATTTTTGACTCGCAATGGGCAACAGGCTGCGCCGAGGGAGTTCTGGATGCTAACTAAATTGTTGGTGTTCTTGAGCGCTAGCGGTGGTCGTCTTCTTTCCTTCTCCGCGCAATTGGGGACTTGGGCGTTCCTCTGGCTCATAGGCGGCTTGAAGATGACCCGAGGGAGGAGTTTGGCCGAGCTCTGGCCTGAGGAAGAAGAAGACTCCAGAGCCAAAAAGTGAGAAATGAGGAGGCCTGAGGCTCCTTTTATAGCCCCTAGGAGGTGGTTATGACGCCCCCCCCCCCCACTAACTTGGTGGTTTAGTCGGTGGTTACCTGCAGATCGGACGATGACGGATGCTCAGTAGTGATCAGACGGTGGCCAACCTGCAAGCGGCGGCAGCGGTTGGCAGCGGCGGTCGGTGGCGGCGGCGGTCGGTGGCGGCGGTCGGTGCTTTTCATAACGTATCTGATCTTTCTTTTCTGGTGACAGGGCTCGAAGCGTACCGCGAGGCCACTGCGTCTGCGCTCTTCTCTTACCGTGGACCAAATTGTCATTTGGAGGAAGAAGTTTGAGCTACCTGCTGATTTAGAAGTGAGAATTCCGCATGTCGATGAGAGAGTGCAGAATTCCCCCCGATGCTGGCTGACAGTTTGCGAGAGCACTTTAAGGTCTGGCTTCTGATTCCCGCCGTGTGAGGAAGTGACCGAGATTTTGAAATTCTGCGGGGTGTCGATCTCCAAGTTCACCTCGTTGGGAGTAGTGCGCCTTATGAGCATGGTTTTTTTCCGCGAGCATGGCATGAGACTTTCTTTGGAGTGTTTCCGAGAGTTGTGCGATGTCCACTCCGATGGTGGGGAGCGCATGGAGATTCACAGCAATAAGAGCTGGCTCGACTTCGAGGCTCGGATAGACCGTCATCACGTTAACACTCTTTTTGGCTACATTAGGAACCATTGGGGCCTACCAGAGGTGTGGAACTCACTCCCCGATCGTTGTCGACGCCAGAAAGAGAAAGAGCGGGAATTTTCCCCGGTGCAGGGGTTTTTCGGAGCCCCGTGAATTGGTCAACCGTTTGTTCAATATTTTCTCATTTGTGGAGGAGAAGCGCTTGCTACATTGCGACATTTCTTCGGATTCTTCGCAGAGTATCGAGACACCCTCTGGCGGCAGTCGTAAGAGAAAAACCAGCGCAGCTTCTTCTAATGGTGTCGAGATGATGGATGGGGCGGCTCCTTTGGTTGCCCGAAATGATACCACCCCTGAGTTTCAGGTACTTGAGCTCCCAGCCCTCCAGGTTCCTTCTGCGGAGGCAGCGGCCGGCGGCAGCGGCCGGCGGCAGCGTGGTAATTATTCTCGTCTATGTGAAATTTTCACTTTTCGTCATGTGACGCTAATGTTCATTTTTTTTCTGTGTGTAGGCTGAGACTCAGGGTCGGACCGTTGTTACTTGGAACGACCACTATGTGAGCCTGAAGGACGGGTATTTGACCCTTGGGGAGAAGCTTAGATCGACGACGAGTTCGCTTGCCTCCTCGAGGGATGCGCATGATCGTGATGTTTCACGATTCCGCCAGATGGGGTCCGGGTTGATGTCCGAGTTGAAGAATGCACATGCGACACTAGAGGTAGAGAAGACACTGGTAGAGAGAACCACCCAGATGTTGAAGCAACCCCAGGAGGAAACCACCAATTTAGAGACTCGGCTTCGGGCGGCGAGGGCCCAAGTGGTGATGCTATCTTCTGAGAGCCGTGTGTTAGAGCTGAAGGTCGTTGGTCTTGCGGAGTACCTACAGTCGTTGGACCACATGCGAGATCGTAGCCTGATTGCGGAGGAGGTGCGTGACGAGATCTGGTTCAAGGAGGTGGAGTCTCAAGTGGAAGATGCTCGTGAGTTAGCCCTCGGGCGTGGAGCGGCGAAGGCCTTCCGATTTGTCAGCCGACACCTAAGATGCAACACCTCTGGCTTTAGCTTTGATAATGTTTCTGAGGATGAGTGCTCTGATGTCGATACTGCTGATGAGTAGCGGCCTCTTGTTTCTGTATTTGTGTGTTTTTGTATCCCTCCTCCAGCTATTTGTGTCGTGTGTTGTTTTTGTTTTGCAGTTGTAGTGGGCGCTCTTGTGCGTTGATGTGTATGACATCGTTATCTTTTATGTCAATTAGCTCTCTGTTTTTGCTTTGTCTCCTTTGAGTACTGTTTTTTTAAGTTTGGCTTGCGGGAGTGCGTGTGGGCGAAGTATTTTACGCGAACCAGATTTGCAACTTCGTTCGCATAGTTCCATCCTGCGGCTTAGTTTGCACGGTTCTAGCCCGCGGATTCGTTTGCGTGGTTCCAGCCCGTAGATTCGTTTGCGTGGTTCTAGCCTGCAGTTTTGTTTGCACGGTTCCCGTCCCCCAGCTTAGTTTGCACGAGGGTTGCTCGTGGTTTAACCGTGAGGGGGGCAGACCCCCACGGGGAGTTTGCGCAAGAGTTGCTCGCGGCTTAGCCGTGAGCAGGGCAGGACCCCACGGGGAGTTTGCTTGAGGGTTGCTCGCGACTTAGTTTGCAGGAGGGTTGCTCGTGGCTTAGCCGTGAGGGGGCAGGCCCCCACGGGGAGTTTGCACGAGGGTTGCTCGCGGCTTAGTTTGCACGAGGGTTGCTCGTGGCTTAGCTGTGAGGGGGGCAGGCCCCACACGGGGAGTTTGCGTGAGGGTTGCTCGCGGCTTAGCCGTGAGCAGGGCAGGACCCCACGGGGAGTTTGCTTGAGGGTTGCTCGCGACTTAGTTTGCAGGAGGGTTGCTCGTGGCTTAGCCGTGAGGGGGCAGGCCCCCACGGGAGTTTGCACGAGGGTTGCTCGCGGCTTAGTTTGCACGAGGGTTGCTCGTGGCTTAGCCGTGAGGGGAGCAGGCCCCTATAGGGAGTTTGTGTGAGGGTTGCTCGCGGCTTAGTTTGCATGAGGGTTGCTCGTGGCTTAGCCATGAGGGGGGCAGGCCCTCACGGGGAGTCTGTGCGAGGGTTGCTCACGACTTAGTTTGCACAAGTGTTGCTCGTGGCTTAGCCGTGAGGGGGGCAGACCCCCACGGGGAGTTTGCGTGAGGGTTGCTCACGGCTTAGTTTGCACGAGGGTTGCTTGTGGCTTAGCCGTGAGGGGGGCAGGCCCTCATGGGGAGTTTGTGTGAGTGTTGCTCGCGACTTAGTTTGCACTAGGGTTGCTCGTGGCTTTGCCGTGAGGGGGGCAGGCGCCCACAGGGAGTTTGTGAGAGGGTTGCTTGCGACTTAGTTTGCATGAGGGTTGCTCGTGGCCTAGCCGTGAGGGGGGCAGACCGCCACGGGGAGTTTGCGCGAGGGTTGCTTGCGGCTTAGTTTGCACGATGGTTGCTCGTGGCCTAGCCGTGAGGGAGGCAAGCCCCGACGGGGAGTTTGTGCGAGGGTTGCTCGCGGCTTAGTTTGCACGAGGGTTGCTCGTGGCTTAGCCGTGAGGGGGGCAGACCCTCACGGGGAGTTTGCGCGAAGGTTGCTCGCGACTTAGTTTGCACGAGGGTTGCTCGTGGCTTAGCCGTGAGGGAGGCAGGCCCCCACGGGGAGTTTGTGCGAGAGTTGCTTGCGGCTTAGTTTGCACGAGGGTTGCTCGTGGCTTAGTCGTGGGGGGGAGGGGGGGGGGGGGGGGGGCAGGCCCTCACGGGGAGTTTGGGCGAGGGTTGCTCGCGGCTTAGTTTGCACGAGGGTTGCTCGTGGCTTAGCCGTGAGGGGGGCAGACACTCACGGGGAGTTTGTGCGAGGGTTGCTCGCGGCTTAGTTTGCACGAGGGTTGCTCGTGGCTTAGCCGTGAGGGGGGCAGACCCCCACGGGGAGTTTGCTCAAGTGTTGCTCGCGGCTTTGTTTGCACGAGGGTTGCTCGTGGCTTAGCCGTGAGGGGGGCAGGCCCTCACGGGGAGTTTGCGTGATGGTTGCTCGCGGCTTTGTTTGCACGAGGGTTGCTCGTGGCTTAGCCGTGAGGGGGCAGACCCCCACGAGGAGTTTACGCGAGGGTTGCTCGCGGCTTAGACACATCATAAAGTTTTTTTGAAAAATGCGTTACATAATTCGAAAAACACAAAGCAGGAAAACATTGATAAAATCGACGCAGGTTCTACGCGTTCCAAGTGCGGGGAAGAGTCTTTCCTTCGGCGGTCCGTAACTTGTATGTTCCTGGTTCCACCATTGTTGTGACGACGAAGGGACCTTCCCATGTAGGAGAGAGCATGTCTCCTTTCGTCCCTTTGCCAGCGGCCTCTATGGTGCGGAGGACCAAATCCCCGACATTGATCGGTTGGGGTCTCATCTTGCGATTGTAGTATCGAGCAGTCCGTTGCTGATAGGCCGCAGCGCGGAGGGCTGCCTCCTTGCGGATTTCAGGGATCAAATCCAAGTTGTCTCTGAGTGCTTCTTCATTCTTCTCGAGGTTAAAGTTGGAAACCCGGGGGCTTGGAAAGCTGATGTCGACCGGGATGATGGCTTCGGTGTCGTGGCATATATTGTACGGTGTTTCTCCAGTGGGAGTTCTCTCGGTTGTTCGGTATGCCCATAACACATTGGGGAGTGCATCGACCCACTGCCCCCCCCCCCATTGTCTTGTAGTCGTGTCTTCAACCCTTTTAAGATGGTACAGTTGGTCACCTCGATCTGCCCATTGGTTTGAGGATGTGACACAGTCATATGTCGCAGCTTAATTTTTAAATCTTGGCATAGCTTTGTGAATGACCTTCCCGTAAACTGAGTACCGTTGTCTGTGATGATGATTGCAGGGATTCCAAAACGACAGACGATGTTTTTCCACATGAATTGCTTTGCATTCTCTTTAGTGATCTTGGCCAGCGGCTCTGCTTCCACCCATTTAGTGAAATAATCAATGGTCATTATGAGGAATTTCCTTTGCCCTGAAGCTTGAGGTAGAGGGCCTAGAAGGTCTATTCCCCACTGTGCAAACGGTCATGCTCCTTGCAGCGTGGAGAGGGCGACAGGAGGTTGCCGAGGGACGTTGGCATGCAGTTGGCAACTCTTACACCGTTGGACGAAGTCGGTCGCTTCCTTCTTCATAGTGGGCCAGTAGAAACCTTGACGTAAGATTTTTCGTGTCAAGGCCTTTCCACCTAAGTGCTCACCTCACACCCCTTCATGGACTTCACGCAGAGTATACTCAGCGTCTCTCTCTGCTAAACACTTTAGGTATGGACCTGAGAAGGACCGTTTGTACAATTCTCCATTGATCAATACAAAGGTGGCTACTCGCATCCTTAGGCGTCGTGCTTTTGTTGGGTCTTTTGGCAGCTGCTGGTACTTTAAGTAGGTAACCAGTGGACTAACCCAAGATTCTTCCGGCTCGTCGATCTTTGTAATCTCCCATGGTCCTTGGACACTGGGAAAGACAATTTCTTCTACTCGGCGCCTCCTTGACTGATACTGAGAAGGTGACGTGACCAGCTTTGATAGAGCATCTGCCCGAAAATTCTGTTCCCTGGGGATGTGAAGGATCTAAACTTGTGGTATCCTGAGCAGGAGGGACTTTACAAGTGGGAGGTACTGGGCTAGCTGCTCGTTTTTCACTTCGTAGTCCCCTTCCACTTGGGAGACAATGAGCTGAGAATCTGAGTAGACCATTAATCCTTTGACGTGGCAGTCGATGGCGAGCCTGAGTCCCGCAATTAAAGCTTCGTACTCAGCGACGTTGTTGGTGGCAGGGAACTTCAATCGGAGCCCATACTCCAAAGTGACAAGTTCTGGGCTTACGAGAAGCAATCCTGCTCCTGCGCCTTCGAGCCCCGACGCTCCATCAACGTACAGAGTCCACCACTGATCGGGTTCGACTTGTGCGCTCTCTGTCTCTGTTGGTAGGGTATTTTCAACAACAAAATCTGTCAGGACTTGCGACTTGATGAGGGGCGTGGCAAAAAGTGGATGTCGAATTTGCCTAATTCGACCGCCCACTTGACCAATCGGCCGGATGCCTCGGGTTTCTGGAGGATTGCGCGGAGAGGTAGCTCGGTCAACACTTTGATTGTATGAGCCTGAAAGTAGGGACGAAGCTTCCTGGCTGAGAAGACGAGTGCTAGGGCTGTCTTGTCTGTTGTTGGGTACCGAGTTTCCGCATCTGAGAGGATCTTACTGAGGTAGTAGACGGGGTGCTGGATTCCACCTTCATCCCTTACCAACACAGAACTTAGCGTCGCGGGTGTGACAACGAGGTACAAGAAAAGTGTTTCTCCGGGAATAGGCTTTGACAGAAGCGGAGGGGAGGCCAGGTACTGCTTCAAAGCCTCGAAGGAGGCCTGACACTCGTCCGTCCACTGGAACCCCGCGGTCCTGGCTCCTTTGAGAATCTTGAAGAACGGGACATACTTGGCCCCGGTTCGTGCCACAAACCGGGAGAGTGCTGTAATTCTCTCATTCAAATGCTACACTTCTTTGAGAAACCGAGGCGGTGAAAATTCTTCGAGAGCTTTGATCTTTTCTGGGTTAGTTTCTATTCCCCGCTGTGTTACCATGAATCCTAAGAACTTTCCAGATGTAACCCCGAACGCCCATTTACTGGGGTTGAACCTCATAACATACTGTCGGAGGATTTTGAAACACTTTTCGAGTTCTTCCATGTGATCTTCTCGACGAATGTTTTAACTAGCATATCGTCCACATACACTTCCGTAGACTTGTCAATGAGTTCCTTGAAAACCTTGTTCATGTGCCGCTGATAGGTTGCTCCCGCGTTTTTGAGCCCAAGGGCATTACCTTGTAACAGTATATTCCTTTGTCAGTTTGGAATGTTGTGTGCTCTTCGTCCGCAGGATTCATTTGGATCTGGTTATAGTCGGAGTAGACATCCATGAAGCTGAGGAGTCGGTGTCCAGCGGTCGAATCGACTAACTGATCGATCCTGGGAAGGGGGAAGCTATCTTTCGGGCAAGCCTGGTTGAGGTTGGTGTAGTCCGCACACATCCTCCACTTCCCGAAAGACTTCTTTACCATGACGATGTTGGCCAGCCAGGCAGGGTACTCAACCTCCCAGATGAACTGAGCGTCGAGAAGCTTTGGTACTTCCTCTTCAATTGCTTGGAGCCGTTCCGGAGCAAAGTTTCGCTTCTTTTGGATGATGGGTTTGCAGGCTGGGTTTATGTTGAGGGAATGCTGGATGACTTGAGAATCTATGCCAGACATATTCTCAGGAGCCCAGAAAAAGATATCCTTGTTCTTGCAGCGATAAGCTGTCAGTTCCTCCTCCTACTGTGGCAGGAGGGAGCCAAGCTGGACGGTGCGAACAGGAGCAGTTGGTGACAGTGGCACTTTGACCAATCCTTCAATAGGCATTCCCCGCTGCAGGATCGCCACGTCACGTAGATCGAAGTCATCGATATTCAGAGCTGTGGCTTTGACGGGTTGTGACTGCTTCGAGTAATAGGTCCTAGCGGCCTCCTGGTTCCCGTGTACGACTCTGATCCCTCCAGTAGTGGGAAAATTCATCGAGAGATGGGGAATTGAGGGGATGGATTTGAAATCGACTGGACAGGTTTTCCGAAGATTGCATTGTAAGCTGAACTTGAGTTACCACAACAAACTGGACTTCATGTGTTGCCTGTCTTGGGAACTCTCCCATAATAACGGGTAGGGTAATCATTCCTAGTACCTGGACTGGATGGTTGTCGAATCTGTATACTGGTCCTGTGGCTGGTGTCAGAGGCTGCTTGGAGAGCTTCATGCTCTGAAGGGTGGAGGAGAACACGACGTCGACTGAGCTTTTGTTATCGATGAGGATTCGCTTGACATTATAACAGAGATCCCCAATCCCGGCGCTGATTACGAGAGGGTCTTGGTGAGGTGTCCGGATCCCCTCGAGGTCTTCATCTCTGAAAGTTATAGTGGTGTCTTGTCTTCACTTCTTATCCCCGTGAGTGCCCCTCTGCATGCATACCGAGAGTATCTAAGCAGAAAGGATGGGTGATCCGGCTATGGTCTCGATGTTTCCGACCATCTGCCTACCACCGGCCCCTCCTTGCGGGGCGCTTTGTTGATCTCTGGGTGGCCTAGGCGGATCCTGCTGATCTTGTAGTCGTCACTGCAAAAATCTTTCGATCAGCCCTAGGCAAACAAGGTGCTCGATTTCCTCCTTCAAGCGGGCACAGTCTTCAGTAGTGTGTCATGTGCTTCGGTGAAACTCACAGTACTTAGACTGGTCGTTCCTAGGGTTATGAGCCGTCTGCTTAAGCCGTTGCAAGGCCGTCTCATTCTGAATAGCGTAAAGTACGTTGGTGTGCGTGGTATTGAGGGGAGTGAAATCCCGGGGCGGCCGGTCCCCCTGACGGTCACGTCGGCGTTGCCCGTTTCGGCGTTCTTCTCAGAATCTTCCTTCTTGGTGTTGAGGGGTCGGCTCCTTCTCTCTCTTGCGCTTTTGGTTCCCGTTGAACTGTTGACGATGAGCTTCAATAGCCTCGTCGGCTGCGATCTGTGTCTCTACGTGGTGTACGAGGTCGGGGTAGCTAGGGACGGCTTCCCTCATTAATGTTGAGTAGAAGCCGCTAGGATGGAGGCCCCCAATGAACAATCCTCGTAACAGTTCTAAGTCGACACCTGGGATTTGGCGAGCTTCTGCATAGAACTTGCAGAAGTTCTTCAAAAACTCTCCTTCGTTCTGGCGGATACCTGATAAGTGGGAAGGGTCGCGGACGATCCTCCGATTTTCTATAAACTGATCAGTGAACTATCTCGTTAGCTCTGTGAAGTTGGGAATGGTGCCCACCCTCAAGGAGTGAAACCATGTGCGGGTTTGTCCTTTGAGAGTGGCTGGGAATACTTGACAGAGTAACTGATCAGGTGCGTTGAGATCCTCATGATAGTAGTGAATGCTTGACATGTTCCAACTGATCGTCTGTCCCGTCGAACGTCTCGATATTCGACAGCTTGAAACCATGAGGAAATGAATGAGCCAGGATTTGGGGAGCGAGGGGGAGCCATGGCAGAATGGTCGGCGAGTATGGATATCCCGCCGGCCGGCCGGCCGGTATTCTTCTGCGATCACCTCCCAAATTTCTTCCCGGGTGAACCTTTTGAGTGGGGAAGTCGGGCCTAGTCTCCCCAGTTGTGGCGTTCTCGCCCCGTTTCAATTTCTCTACGAGCCTGGTGGGTGGAGCTGGCGGCGTCGGAGTATTCTTCAGGCGCCTCTTGTCTTGGAGCTTCTTGCGACCTGCCATGATTTGGCAGTTGCAGGTTAACTGGTGCTAGAGGAGTAGCAGGAGGCGCTCCCAGATTCCTGAGTAGAGCAAACATTTCAGTTTGCTACTCTTCCATTCGTCGAACCCGCCCCTCAAGGGCGGTGACATGCGCGATAGCGGCCTCAGCGGTCAATGGCACGTCCATTAGAGAGTGGGAGCGCGCTGCTTCAACATGTCCTTCTGGGACGGATCCTTCGGCTGTGCGAGTGCTTCTTTTCGCCATTGAAGCGGAACTTGAGTGTTGCAAGGATGGAGGTCTTGACTTCTGAAGGATGTTGGAAATCGTGTTTCCCACAGATGGCGCCAAACTGTTGCGGACAAACTCGGCGTCCCGGTCAGACCGGAATAAATTGGACCGCCTTAGCTCTCGGGACGGTCGAGCGCGCACATAATCAATGAAAAGAGGCAGTTAACACAAGAAGTTTTAACGTGGAAAAACCTTCAACTGGGTAAAAAACCACGTGACCGGATCTGTACCTGTCAAAGTCCACTATCAGATTGTGATTACAATATGTTTGAAGAATTGAGGGCGACAGACCGCTGCTCGTTACAACTTGGAGGTGATAGAGAATTTCTGACTCGCAACGGGCAACAGGCTGCGCCGAGGGAGTTCTGAATGCTAACTTGGTTGTCGGTGTGCTTGAGCGCTAGCGGTGGTCGTCTTCTTCTCTTCTCCGCGCACTTGGGGACTTGGACGTTCCTCTGGTGCATAGGCGGCTTGAATATGACCCGAGGGAGGAGTTTGACAGAGCTCTGGTCTGAGAAAGAAGAAGACTCCGGAGCCAAAAAGTGAGAAATGAGGAGGCCTGATGCTCCTTTTATATCCCCCAGGAGATGGTTATGCCCCCCCCCCCCCCCCCCCCCACTAACTTGGTGGTTTAGTGGGTGGTTACCTGCAGATCGGACGGCGACGGATGCTCAGTAGTGATCGGACGGTGGCCAACCTGCAAGCGGCGGCCGGCGGCGGTGGCCGTCGGCGGTGGCCGTCGGCGGGCGGCGGGCGGGCGGCGGCGGTAGTTGTTGTTGAGTGGGAGGCCCCCATGATTTCTCATATTATGGTGAAGATCATGGGGAGTGGGTTGACCGGTCAAATCCATGATCTCCTCATTAGGAGGAATCATGGGGAAGATGGGTTAAGTGCATGCCCAAACCTATAAATGAGGCTTCATTCCCATCACCTCCACCGCCCAATCGCCACCCCACTTCCAAACAGAGCATCTTCCTCTATTTTTTCTCTTTATTCAGCAGTGGGTCCGTTGGAGGACGAGGCCATCGTTAAAAAAACCTTCAGCATCCACGCGCACGTGTAACAGTAAGATTGATGCTATTATTGCCATTTATATGTCTACCTTACTTTCCCAAAACAATGAGCATGGAGAGCATGAATCAAGACTGGATTTTTTTTTTAAAAAGTAGCTTGAATCACTCATCCGTGTCCTTTTTTCTATAGCTATGAGGCTTTTACTTGTGTGTTTGAGTGATGGGAAAAAGTATGCTCAACTAGTGAAGGTCTCTTTTATTTTGTTTCTGATGAGAATTATATAAAATGATCAAATCAGAAACTACTGATACATAATTATGTATAATTCTCTTGCAGATTGTAGTTTTAACATTTAAGGCATTATTATAATTCCCTTGCTCAACTACTGAAGGGGAGCTTTACTGCATCGGTTAAGTTGTTATCGTGTGATGTCATGGGTAAGCGGTCCTTGCAAAAATGTCTGGTAAAATTTGTCTATATTTCACCCTTATGACGGGACTCTTTTCCAGACTCTCGCTGTGCAGGGTGCTTTGTGCACCGGGCTGCTCTTTAGCGGTGAATAGTCTCATTTTTTTCGTACTACGTGGGCATATTTATATAATATAGCGGTACTATATATAAAAAGAAGTGTCACGGTGTAATTGTGAGACCATCATTTTATGAGAAAATGGGTACGATTTTCGTATATATATGAAAATATCAGGCACTTGAGCTCTATTAGAGAAGGTGAGAAAATAATAATGTAAGGAGAATATCGGATTACTCGGAAGATTGGTAACTCTTTTTAAAGCTTATAGTCGTGCATTTCGATCTTCGTACCCCAAGTTGTAGCCGTAAATGGGCAATAACTACGAGTTCAACCTTCATATCTCATAAAGACATGCACTCTAGAGTTGATGAGTGCGTATAGGTTAAAATCTGCATTTTGTATATGAAATGAGTACAAGTGATCGACATATTAATAAGCTTAAAATGCCCTAAATAAAACAAATGTTTAGACAATTTTAAAGCGAAGATGAAGAGCTGGTCAAAATAGAGAGTAAGTGTCTGTTCGGCACGGCGGTGTATATTGTGAATGCAGTAGTTATGGACTATCGTTTGTGAACGTCCAACCTCAAATGCATATTCACTGTGCCAAACAAACACCAAGACTATATTTGGTTCAGCGGTGGCAAGTGCAGCCGGTGGGTCGAAACGGGACTTTGGAACCGGAGGGGGAGAGGCGGGGGTTGAAACGGAACAGATTGAGCCCGTTTCCTCCATGTTACAGGTTGAAACGGAGCAAACGTCACCGGAGAGCGTTTGTTTACCCGCCGTCCGACGGCGTTTGCCCCAAACTGCCGGCAAAAACGCAGCGCCAAACGAAGCCTAAGTGGAGAACATAAAATGCAAAAGAAGGTGGCCCGTCTTGGAGTGAAAAAAAAATCATTTATCTAATTATTCTCCCAATATTTAGATAAATAGAATGCAGAAATAAATGTTTAGCTCTTTAAGATCTGCTCGTTTCAAGTTCAATGAGTTTAACCTTCACAAGCACTTGAAGGATTATCAGCATCATTTCTTTGTTATCATCTAAATTGAGCAAATGATGTTCAATGGTAAAACAATGAGTAGTTTATGATAATTTATGGTAAGTGATCTAGGGCTGATATCGAGTCGAGTTCGAGCGATTTTGGCTCGGCTCGAAATCGAAATTTTCGACTCGAACTCGGCTCGAAATCGACTCGAAATCGATTCGAAAACACAATTACCACCATGACACTCCAGAAAACTATAAATAGACCCTCAGACCTTCATTTCAAGCCAAACAACTCTAGAAGCAAGAGAGAGCTTTGAAGTTTTCCGGCGAGATCGTGGACTTCGGCAGATACTCCGCTCAGGAATTCACTCCGTTCTCCTCCTTACGCTACGGTTTCCTAACGCCTCAAGTGACGTCAACCGCTTTCGCGAGAGCGCTCCCATATAGGTTCCGTATCAACGAGAGCGCTCCCTCCAGAAGTCTTGTGAACTTGGAAGATTTTCCGGCCTGAACGCTTCCACCGAGATTCCGTGAGTTCAACGTCATCTCAAGGCCGGAGCACTTTCATTGAGGCTTCGAAGACTTAATCGTTCCTCCCCGTCGTTTTTCATTATTTACAATTGTAACAGAGTAGCAATCTGTCGCTCTCCGAGATCAAACTCCAGCCTTTGTAAACACCCGAGATCTAGTGGAATTTGACTCGGCACAGATCCAACCATATGATTTTTCACCCTTTCTGGATTTTCCACATCAAAAAACCTTCTTGTCATTTGCTGCGGTTTTCTTTAATTATTTGCACGTTCGGTTCGACTCCGAAATAAGACGGTCTGATTCTCCGGAGCGAAAAAGAAGTCTGATTACCCGCAATAGTGATAGTGTCTCCACCGCATGGGGGTCCTCACTCATTCATTTTTTAAAAAAACTTGTGTGTAATATATATATGATTTAATTACCATTTAATTTAGGTGATTGTTAACCGCAACCCATAATTGGCTAGTCGCACCCCAAAATTTTCTAATTTTTCGCGCCTTTTCAAAATACGCTTTGTACATGCAATTTAAGGAAACGTGTTCAACACAAAAGTTGTAGATATCGACGAGATCTACAACTTTAGTGTTGAACATTTTTCCTGAAATTGCATGTACAAGGCGTATTTCGAAAAGGCGCAAAATCTGAGCATATCTCTAAAGTACGCCTTGTACATGCATTTTGAGGAAAAGTGATCAACACGAAAGTTGTAGATCTCGTCGATATCTACAACTTTCGTGTTGAACACTTTTCCTGAAATTGCATGTACAAGGCGTATTTCAAAAATGTGCGAAAAATTGGAAGATTTTGAGGTGCGACTAATAAATTACGGGTTGCGGTTAACAATCACCTTAATTTAAATGCCAATTAATTTAGAATAGTGAAGACTGTCAAGTGTGAAGTGGAGAAGTTTATTTACTAGATAGATAGATGGATAATATATCATCAATTTATTTTGCTGGAAAAACATCGGCCCGTCCCCCGGCCAATTCCACTTGAGCAGGACGATGGTCGGAGAAGACGTCGAGAGAGCGGCACCTACGATTACCGGCGGCGAAAGGCGAAGACGAGAAGGAAACTTAGCTTCGGATCCGTCGTTTGGGATGGAATATCGCCTTCCCTCTACCGTCATGGCAACGATTCTCTCAAAGCTTGACCTCCGCTCCCTGTGCGCTGTTGCCGCCTCCTGCAGATCCTTTCGCTCCTGCGCTACCCACACTCTATCCTTCATCCCATCCTTTCATCTCCTCGTAAGCCTTCTATTTCGTGGTCAAGTGCTTCAAATTCTGCTTAACATCTTTACCCCAGATGTATAGGGTTTCTATCTTCCTGCGTTATTCGTTCCACTGTTTTTCAGGAGATCGCTCCCACTCTGGATTTACTGAGGCCATTGCTGCCTCCGAACCCGTATTTGCGTAGTTTAAAGCTGGATTGCAGCCGGCTTGACGACTCTTCGATCGTGTACTTGGCGCGATCTTCGCTTCAGGAGCTGTGGCTCCATAATTGTGCGAAATTTAGCGGGATGCTTCTCTCTGAGCTTGGCCGCAAGTGTCCTGATCTCAGGTAAAATGATGAGATCTAAAACGATTGTCTTTTCGTGTTGAGATAGCTGAAAGCTTGGGAAAACTGTAAGAATTATGTTATTATTGGATTTAGGAGGTTTGCTTCAGAAAAAAAACACACTTCAAAATGAGTTGAAAGTGGATACTAGGTGTGTGTTTGTCTGGTTGATCCGGAAAAGGATCACCTTCTGAAGCCATATCAGTTATATGATTTGCTTACTTTTCGAATTTAGTGCTCATTCCAGTGAATGCAATCTCCCTTAGAAGCAAACTGAAGAGATGTAGCTTCACCAACATTTCAAGTTAGGATACTTTCACACATCATCAGTTTCTTGCTCAAAGTCACATTGAAGATCCTAAACATGTTGAAAACACCCTGGTTTTTTCAACTTCCATTTTTACCGCACATAGAAAGAACCACATATTACCAGGCCAAAGAGATATTGTGATTGTTGAAACCGGAAATCGGTCTCAAAAAGAGTTCGAACCCAAGGGGTGTAGCCCGCATCTACTTCTCCCGAGTCAGGACACTTAAATTTTGGCTAAGAACTAAGGAACAGACCCAGAGCTGCAACGAGGAGGTCCCGCCACACACCCGAAAGATCTAAGAGAGCGTCTCTTCTAAACCAATGCTAAAGCTGGACAACTTGGAGGGTACTGGAAGTCAACCAAACCTAACCAGAGAAGGAAAAAAACCAAAGAAATGAATCCCCTCCCAAGGTGTCCTTAAGATTTTATTTATAGTTTTCCAAGTCTGGCCTGCACATAGCAAAATTCCGCCTTTTAGTTTTACTATACGCAAGCCAAAACTGGTCTGCTAACAGCGAAACTCCGTCGTTTGGAGGAGCTATTAGCAGGCCAATAGGGGCATTCCAGCAAAAACACTGTTGGGCGAGTGGTTCCTATGACTACCACTCGCCTGGGGCGGCGAGTGCCTGGGGAGGCCGACACTCGTTGCTGCCCCAGGGATGAGGGCGAGTGTGTACCTATTTATCCCACTAGCCCCTCCTTTGCTTTAGCCCAAGGGCGTGTGTGGGCCTATATGCCCCACTCGTCCCTATACTAATGGCGACTTGATCTTATGCGAGTTGGGGAATTCCTTTTCCACTCGCCCAGGTCGGCCTGCCTGAGCCCAAAACTGCTCCCTTTGACCTAGTCTTCTTCTATGAGGCCCACTCGGTGAATACAGGGTTGTACACAATCACCGCTCTTTGCAAGATTGTCCCAAGCTCGGAAAGAAAAGTCTAACCCCAAGTGTTCGACGAGTGGTGGTCGATCCTGAGGCAATCTTTGGTGGGCTCCACAACGTGTTATATATATGCCAACCTATGGGGGTAGGGAACTCCCTTCCCCTCTCTTCTCCTCTTTTTGATCTTCACCGCATGATGCCTCTCCACAAAGAATTTCAGGATCGCCTTGCCAAAGTGAGAGAGCTGAATTCATCTGACACTGTCGAACTCATGCCCGGGCTCTCGCAAAGGTCCCCGAGTGAGCTGCTGAAGAAGAAGCCGATCAAGAAATTTAAGCGCGACTTGACAAAAGGCGAGTCTCCCCTCAACATTTTGCCTTCCACTCCCGGTCACGGACTCACAATCCCCGGCGAAACGCAGGTTTCGACGATTTTGCTTACTCGGGCTATGTAAAAAAGGCTGTGACATGACCATCTCAAATATGTTTGCAGGGAGACCACCCTAAAGGAAAAGATGTCGAAGAGGTTCCGACGAGTCTTGGCACTCAGTCCCGTGGTGACGCGAGTCGTCAGTTGGTCCAGGAGAACCTCTCACTCGAAGGTGCGCACCCTCGAACTACCACTAACAGTCCCGCAAACACTCATGGTAATTTGTCGACCTATTGATTCAATTTTCTTATCCACCTAACTCATCTCACATCACCTTATCATAGTTCCTCCCTTTGGGGTCACCGGCCTGGGCTCTCTGCCGCTGAAGTCGCCGGCTCATGAGCCCGCACGCGATCTCGCCTCTAGCTCGGAACCCACAGCGAAAGGTGCCATTAACATTCCAGTTCCTTTCTCTGCCCTGATCCCTGACCAAGACTCCTTTTGTCCGGGTCACGGGAAGGCGCTCATTATACCTCTCGGCCAACCCTTCCAAGGACAACTGAATTCTTCTCGGCAGCAACCCAACTCATAGACCACTGCTTCGCACGGTTGGTCGGAGTACTCGCTCCCTCTCTGCACTCTAAGCCAGCCTTAACCTTTTTCAACTTTAATTTCTCTAGGCCCCGGGGTCTCGGAGGCTGAAGAATCGTACGGACAAGAGTTCTTCTCGCCACCTCCATCCCCTGACATGGTTGAAGATTTTCTGGGCGATCCAAGCGACTCCGCGGAGATGAAGAGGCGGATGACAGAGGTCCTTCAGAAGCACGAGTATATGCTGCGAGAACTCCAGAGGTAGGGGGTAGTCAGCGAGCAACGACTGCATGACCTCGAGCAATGCTGCGCGAGGCTCGCCGAAGAGGCGAGGCGAGGAGCGGGGGACGAGATGACCTCCCCCGGACCGCTCATCGACCGGATCGAGGAAAGCATGCGCCTCGTGCATCTGGACCTCCAGTCCGTGCGCGAGTTCAATAACCCTCGCCGACTATCGAGGGCAGGGACGTGAGGCCGGGGAAGTTGGAAATGGCTCCAGCTCTGAACCAACCAGTACTCTCCCACCTATTACTGTTGTTCTCGCACTTTTTCCTTTGTTGCTTGTTGATTTTTATCTTTCTTTGTTTTGAAAACATTCTAAGAAATAGCTCATGTAATTATTATCATTTGCTTGTTTTGCGCGAGTGCGGGGGTTTAATTTTCTAACTCGCTGTCTCATGATGAGAACACTTGTTCGTCTCGCTCGATGGTGGAATAAGTCTCAGGGGGTCGACGCCAAGGTTAGCGAGTGGTTGTGAACTAGTTACCCGCACACCACCAGCCTTTTGCTATGAATAGGACCCCCACCCACTCTCTTATCTACCACATTTATTATTTTTATACCCCCTTTCATTTCCTAACTCTCACCCTCCAACACTCGCGTACACTACCTCATTGAGATGGGTAAGGCGAAAGCGGATGCGGATGGGAGGTCGAAATGCGCGAGACAATTTGCCGAGTATCCTTTTTTTGTCGGGAATCTGACCGAGGAGTATCTCGCATTTGTGGCTGACTACGTCACACCTGGGTTTGTTGCGCGGCGGCCGAAAAGAGGCGTGGCGATAAATACATTTCTTGTCCGAGAACTCTCCTTCCCCATCTCACATTTCGAGGTGAGACTGCGACTTCCCCTTTGGTCGGAAGTACGCCAGACCCTTAAGTACTTCGGGGCCATCCCCGCACAACTCAACCTTAACGTGATCGCCATGCTGGTGGCCTTCACGTGCTTCCTCCGCAAGGAACAAATCGAGTTCAACCTCACCGTTTTTCGGAAGCTTTTCATCTACCGGGCCATCAACGATGACATCGCCTTCTTCGTCGACTCACAGTTCAAGGTGCGCGAGACCGCCAACCAAATTCACAATTGTGTTACGAAGTTTGTGTTCTTCAAAGGGGACCTCGAGAACATTCCCTACTCGCCTGTTCAGCGGAACGAGACAACATACTGCGCGCCGACAGTGTCAGACGATGACGCCAACGTCCATTAGTTATTTCTCCATAAGGACTTTGAGGTCGCATTTCTGAAGAGGGGTCTCGACCTGCTCCCTCCGGTACTCCCGGGCGAAGGTATGCCTACTTCTTGCTCAATTTCGATCTCGCCGGTGATAATTACACCTCTTCTGAGAACGCTGAGACATCTCCCTGTAGGGGAGAGACTGATCCCGGAGCACCCACCCTACGCGGATGCTGGGATAGTCACCGACCCGTTAGCCCCGGAGAGGGCAGCCGCCGCGGCGTTCAGGAAGGAGCCAGAATCATCCGTTTCCTCTAGCAGGAAGAAACGAACAACACTCACTGATCCCGACTCACCTCGCTCCACGCCGTCGCGCAAGAAGCTCAAAAAGGTAGTGGTGTCCAAGGGCAAGCAAGTCCAAAGGGATCCACGGGAGGAGGGTCGGGGCGCGAGCGACCTCTCCGAACCATCTGTCGGGACGTAGCCCGAGGCCCGCGAGGAGTTGTCGGGTGCACATCGCAATTTCGGCCTAGGCGGGAAGGTCAAGGCCCGCTCCGACGAGCTGATGGTGCTGTGGGATGAGAAGGCCAATAGAATCTCGGTCTCCTCGCTCCTTCCCTCCTGGTCGGAGCGTCGACCTTCCAGCGGGCACCCCTTCGCCCTCGACTTTGGGCTTTTATAGGGGCGAGGACACGAAGGCCTATGACAACATGACCATGCAAAAGCTCGCTCATGAGAGCACGCGAGCTCAAATGCGTTATCTGGAGCTCGCGCACATGGTTGTCCGCCGCAACTTCACTCTCAACCGACAGTGGAGTGATGCCGAAGAGGCGTGAGCGCTCGCGGAGGATGAGGTGAGGACTTGAAGTGGAGACTGGAGATCGTCGAGGGCCTTCTTGAGAAGAACTCCAGCGGGGTGGTAAGTGCCGATCCCTCTTGGCCATCTTTCTTATCATTTTTTCTAATCCTCTGGCTCTCTCAGGACGCTAAGACCGCCGACCGGATGCGCGCGCGCGTCGTCGACCTGGAGGAACAGAACAAACATCTTCAGGCTGAACTCAATCGCCTGGTTGATACCATCATACCTCCATCTCGCGGCGAATCGACCAGTAGGGGAGGTAGGCTGCGGATGTAGAGCGAGTCAGAGGTCATTTTCCAACTATAAGTGTCTTCCAGCCTTGCCAGCTAGTGAGAGCCTGACATCGGGATTTTCTCGGGGTCATTTTCTAACTATTACTTTCAACCTGCCACCGAGTGCCTTCCAGCTCTGTCAGCTAGTGAGAGCCTGATATCAGGATCTTCTCGGGGTAATTTTCCAGCTATTACTTTCAACCTGTCACCGAGTGTCTTCCAGCCCTGTCAGCTAGTGAGAGCCTTACAACGGGATCTTCTCGAGGTCATTTTCCAACTATTACTTTCAACTTGCCAACAAGTGCCTTCCAGCCATGCCAGCTAGTGAGAGCCTGACAGCGGGATCTTCTCGGGGTCATTTTCCAACTATTACTTTCAACCTGCCACCGAGTGTCTTCCAGCCCTGCCAGCTAGTGAGAGCCTGACAGCGGGATTTTTTTGGGGTAATTTTCCAACTATTACTTTTAACCTGCCACTGAGTGTCTTTCAATCATGTCAGCTAGTGAGAGCCTGAGAACGAGATCTTCTCGGGTCATTTTCCAACTATTACTTTCAACCTGTCACTGAGTGTCTTCCAGCCCTGCCAACTAGTGAGAGCTTGACAACGAGATCTTCTCGGGATCATTTTCCAACTATTACTTTCAACCTGACACCGAGTGCCTTCCAGCCATGTCAGCTAGTGAGAGCCTGACAATGAGATCTTCTCGGGGTCATTTTCCAATTATTACTTTCAACCTGCCACCAAGCGCCTTCTAGTCATGCCAGCTAGTGAGAGCCTGACAGCGGGATCTTCTCGGGGTCATTTTCCAACTATAAGTGTCTTCCATCCCTGCCAGCTAGTGAGAGCCTGACATCGGGATTTTCTCGGGGTCATTTTTTAACTATTACTTTCAACCTGCCACCGAGTGCCTTCCAACCCTGCCAGCTAGTGAGAGCCTTACAACGAGATCTTCTCGGGGTCATTTTCTAGCTATTACTTTCAACCTGCCACCAAGTGCCTTCCAGCACTGCCAGCTAGTGAGAGCCTTACAACGGGATCTTCTCGGGGTCATTTTCCAACTATTACTTTCAACCTACCACCGAGTGCCTTTTAGCCCTGTCAGTTATTGAGAGCTTGACATCGGAATCTTCTCGGGATCATTTGAAGCACTTGTCGTTTTCACAAAAAAGGAACACAAAAAGAGAAACACTCGTATACAGAGAAAGAAAGATACTAAGAAGATAAGCATTCATATCATTCAATTCATGGGTAAAAATATTTCAAGTCATCACCACTCCAGGTGTGACCGACGAACACCCCCTCTACCTTTTGGAGGCGGTATCCCCCTCACTTCAAGGCTTCTTCGATTACATAGGGACCCTCCCAATTGGGATTGAGCTTCCCAACGGCTGCCGACCTCCCGACCGCATCGACCTTCTTCAGAACTAAGTCTCCTTTTACAAACTGCTTGACCCGAACATGTTTATCAAAGTACCTAGTTATTTGATGCTTGATCTCTTCTTGTCGGATGATAGCTAGATCGCGGAGTTCTTTTATTAGACCAGCGAGAGCCGTAGCTCATCTTCATTCTTCACCCTCCATTTTTTTTTGCCGGGCATCTCCTCTGGAAACACTCTTGTGGGAGCACTCTCTTGAAGTAGACTCCCCTCGTGAAGTAGGTAGTATGCCGACTTGCACCTGAACCTTCTTTTGTCGAGCATCTCCTCTGGAAACACTCTTGTGGTCAAGAAGACCATAAATGGGTCCATCCACGAGGAGCGCCTATCAACCTCCATTGATTCTCCTTATTCGATGGACGGGCGAAAAATTTGTCAGGGTTTCCCCTGCCCGAGGTCCGAACTTAGCCAGCTAATCCGCGGGAGCACTCTCTTCCCGCGACACATGTTGAATGGAGAATGTCGGAAACACGCTGATGAGGCTCCTCACCTTTGCCAAATACTGCATGAGTGTGGGTTCCATTGCCTCAAACTCGCCCCTGACCTAGCAGGCTACGACCATTGAACCTGTTAGTGCCTCCACATCCTGCACCCCCAACTCCTTGGCTAGTCGCATCCCTACAATTACTGCTTTGTACTTCGCCTGGTTGTTAGTGATGAGAAAATGTATCACCACGGCTTGCTCTATCTTCGTTCCTTGGGGGATTTCCAAAACCACCCCCTCCTAGAGAATGTCTTCCTAAAGCTCCATCTGCCAGCATCTTCCAGGCAATCTGTCGAGAAGTTCTTGTTTCCTCTACCTCGACCACATAATCAGCCAAGAAGTCCGCCACTACCTGAGCCTTCATCGATAGGCGGGGTACAAATGAAATATTAAATTCGCTTAACTCCATCGACCATTTGGCCAGTCTTCCTGAGTGATCTACCCCCTCAAAGATGTTGCAGAGAGGATGGTCAGTCACGACTCGGATCGAGTGCGCCTGAAAGTAAGTCCGAGCTTCCTGACAAAGATGACCAGGGCAAATGTCAACTTCTCCAGAATCGGATATCGGAGCTCTGCCTTTTTTAATATCCTGTTTACATAGTAGATGGACAACTGTTGTTTTCCCTCCTCCCGGACCAGGACGGAGCGAGTCTCCCCGGATCCGGACCTGTACTCCTCCACTAGTTAACTTGACATACTGGTGGAAAGATGAAGGTACGCAGCAGAAGGCACTAATGAGGGGTCGCCTGAAAATGACATTATAACTGCTAGAAGCATCCACAATGACGAACCGGCAGTTCCTAGACTGTCACCCAAAATGACGAATCGACAGTTCCTTCTACCTCCTTTCTCTCTCTCGAAAATCCGAACAAGGGTCCATCCGAGGCCAGCACCCTCCTGGCCTCCGCCTTCATCTCATCAAAGGCCTTCTTGAAGATCACGTTCACGAAACTCCCATTGTCAACCAGAATCCTGGATACCGTGAAGTTTTTGATGGCTGCGTGGATCACCAAAGCATCGCGAAACGAATCCTCATGGTCTGGCATATTCCTTGACGAGAAGGTGATCCTCTCCTCGGGGGGTGGGGGGGGGGGGGGTGGGGGAGGTCGAAGCAACGTTTTTCCTGAACATCGTTTGGAGTCTCCCTTTGCGAGTGGCCTCGATCCCCACTCCCCATGAATCATCCCAATTCCTCCTCGGGCACCTATATCGACCCGGTCTTCGCATCTGTCCTCATCACCTGCTCCAGTTGGAACCTCTTCGATTCGCACCTGCTGCTGTTGTGGTTGTTGTGGTGGACCCCTCACTCCCCTCAACTCCAAGAACTCCGGGCAGGTGACCGTTGCGTGATCTTCCTCCGGATGAAAGTCACAATAGGGCAACACCACCTTGCCCCCTCTTCTTCCCCCAGTACCATTCCTCCGTCCTCTTCCCTTTCCTCGACCAATCGTCATAGCTTGTTGTAGTGGGGATAGGAGAGACCTTGGGCCCTGTCTCCATCCCGGGGGGTTGAACCGCCCCTGCACTTCGTGATAATTCCCCCCTCCCTGGAATCCCCTGCCTTGGCCCTGAACGGTCCCTCCTTGCGGCCTCCAGGCCAACCTGTTGTTCTGCTTCTGGTGACCCTATCCCTACTGTTGTCCCTGGAACCCTTGCCCTCGGGGCTCTTCCCTTCTCCTTGCCGCCTCCTACTGTATGCTTCCTCCTTGCTCCTTTGCCTCTTTCGCTCCCGACCTGGCCAACTTTTTGGCGAACGTCGGGCTCGCCGTTTCCCCTTTGATCTCCTTTGCCGCCCCCTCCATCAACTCCTCAAAGGAAAGTGGAGGCTCCCGCTCCAGCTCCATACTGAAGAACCCCTGACGAAGCCCGAGTGTGAAGTCTAGCATCAAGGTATACCCTGACACTTCTTGGATCGAGAATCTCTTCCTGGAACCTGTCAACATAACTTCTCAACGTCTCTTCCGCCCCTTGCTTGATCGTAAATAGGAACCCTACTCCCTTATTCCTCTTTTTCGACGTTGAGAATCTCAACAGGAAGCCTCAATGTAGATTCTCAAAACAGTAGATCGAATTCGTGGGGAGCTGGTAGAACCAGTCCCTTGCCTTCTCCTTGAATGTGATGACTAAAAGTCGGCATTTAAAAGCGTCTGACATCTGCCTGATGGAAACGGCTTCCTCGAACCACTGGACGTGCTGGACGGGATCGTCCCTGCCTGTGTAATAAGACATCTTCGGCTCCCTGAACCCCTCTAGAACTGGGTCCGAGACGACCAACTCGTTGAAAGGACTTCTCCCCTGCAGGGCGAGTTGGCAGGTCACGCATCATTGGCTCGCCGACCCTGCCGGCACTCGTCGGGCTGGTAAAAAACTCTCGCCCGACGAGATTTTGCTCACTCCTCTCGACCACCATCTCCTTCTTGGGTCGCTTTATTGGGGCGTTCTCACCTAGTGACGGGGTGCAACCACCAGAACCGATGGCGTCGAGCACTTGCCACGCGCTACGAGTGCATGTTATAGGGTCTCCAGGATCCCCCTCTTGAACTCTTCGAACATCCTAACTGTTGCTACTCCCGCCGGGGGTGACGAGTCACCCAGATCGACACCTTGTCTTTCACTTCCTACCATGACGCTAAACTCAGGATTTTCTTGTACAAGCTACGGTCCACACTCACCACACCAAAAATGTTGAAATCAGAAATCGGTCTCAAGAAGAGTTCGGACCCGTGGGGTGTGGCCCGCACCTACTTCTCTCGAGCCAGGACACTCTAATTTTGGCTGAGAACTAAGGAATAGACCCAAAGCTACAGCGAAGAGGTCCCGTCACACACCCGGAAGATCTAAGAGAGTTTCCCCTCCTAAACCAATGCTAGAGCTGGACACCTTGGAGGGCACTTGAAGCCAACCAAAGCTAACCAGAGGAGGTGAAAACCAAAGAAACAGATTCCCTCCTAAGGTGCCCTTAATGGTCTATTTATAGTTTTCCAAGCCTGGTCTGCACATAGCGGAATCCCGCCTTTTGATTTTATTATACGCAACCCAAAACAGGTCTGCTAAAAGCGAAACTTCACCGTTTGGAGGGGCTAATAGCAGACCAACGAGGGCATTCCATTAAAAACACTGTTGGGCGAGTGGTTCCTACGGCTACCACTCGCCTGGGGTGGCGAGTGCCTGACGAGGCCGGTACTCATTGCTGCCACAGGGCCGAGGGCGAGTGCGGACCTATTTATCACATTTGCCACTCCTTCGCTTTAGCCTCGGGGCGAGTGTGGGCCTATATGCCTCACTCGCCCCCATATTAATGGCGACTTGATCTTATGCAAGTTGGGGAATTCCTTTTCCACTCGCCCAGATCTGCCCGCCTGAGCCCAAAACTGCTCCCTTTGCCCTGGTCTTCTTCTAAGGGGTCCACTCGGCAAATCGTGGTTGGACAGTGATCTTTGTAGAACCAAAAGAGTGCTTGAGAGTGAGCGAGATAGTGTTAAACATAAACAGAGAACGGCTACAGCGAGATACTGTCATTGGGCTCTTGATTTTAGGGTTCTTGCTCTCAGTTCTCTCAATAGTGAGCAGGTGTTAAAATTTGTATGTATATTTGCTCCGATCAGATCTCGATGTACGTTGACCTCCAACTCCATGTGAACGCACAACTTCTCCACATCTTGATGCATGTCATAATCTGAGTTCTGCCCTGTGAATATTCAGAGCTCAGCCACCTTTATATCGACGCATGCTACTGTCCATGCATTCAAAGCAAGCTTTCAACTCATGCTTTAGTTTTTCCATCCTCAGGTTGACGCTCAATTTTTCCTCTAGACGGTTGGGAGTTCTATGTGCGACCTCATTTTTTCATCATCTTCCTGAAACCGTAAGAAGGATCCGCAAGATGCCTGAAGCCATTGGTGTCTTTATCTCTCTAGAAGTTGAACTTCTCTCTATAACCACCGTTGTCTCCGACGTCCGTTTCTCGCTGTTCTCAGTTCTATCATGTATTTGTTGTCAAGGGATACGTTGTTGTGTAGTCGGTTTGTCTTGGTCATACTTGATGGAGGTCGTAGAAGGCGTTGAGGGTTTTGTTGAAAGTTTATTCAGTTTTATTTCAAGATTCTTGTTCTCGTTGTATATCTATTTATCTGTCTGTGTGGTTATAACAAACTCTTATTCTTGATTTCAAGCTTTTCCTGCATTATTTTTGGTGTTTTCTTTGGCTATTTGGCTATTTCACATGGTATCAGATTAGGAGGGCACATAGCGAGGATGGGTGTTGAGTGCGCTACGTGGAATGAACGATGATGTCCGAGCGTGTGTCGCGACTCGTTAAAAGGGATGGTTTAGTCCCACACCGCATAGCGTACTCCTTGGTCCTGGGTGTATGAGCGGGGTGACCACTCCTCCCCTAACCGCGTCGTTTTGGGGAATGATGTCACAATGTTTTTATATGGTATCAGAGCCATGTTTCGGTTCTCTGTGATTATTTAGCGGTGTTCTTAAGTTCTTGTGGAGAGAAGATCGATATACCAGAATGGAAGGTACGGGTGGTTATGCTCGTGGTCTTGGGATTGAGTTACTTACACCGACAAATTACAAGAAGTGGAAATCATGTATGAAGAGCTATCTGTTGGGAGAAGACATATGAGATTGTTACGCCCCCGAATATGGCACAGTTCTTTGGGCGCACTTACGCTCGTAGGCGGAAGAAGACGGCGAGCGGCAACAGGGCTGAACCATCCGGTTCAGCCCCCTCCATCTAGAAGGTGGCGGTGGGGGGCTGAACCGATCCAGTTCAGCCCCATTGGGGGGCCGGTCGGCCCCCCTCTTGGGCCCAGGTATTTATACCTGGGACCTCCTCTCTTGGGATTATGCATATCATTATCAAGGTATTTTTCTTTCTCTTCCTCTCTAACCCTAATTTCTCCCTAGTCTCCTCTTAGCTTTCTCTCCTCCCTCTTCTTCCTATCATTTGGTTTCAGAGATTTCGTCCTCCCATCATGGTGAACACACGCTCGCAAGAAGACATCAATCGTTTGGAAACCCTAGAGGAAACTACATCGAATTGACAGATTCTGTGGCCGCCATCGAAGAAGAGATGAGGGCGTCCAAGCAACGGTTGGAAGAGCGAATCGACGTCCTTATGGAAGAACTCAAAACCCCACTCAAGGGGAAGTCACCGACGCGTGAAGAGGCCGCGGAAACGGCGGGATCGGCCGATCCGTTCCGCGTGAGTACGGGCGCGAGTCTCGTGGGCTCGGGATCCGCTGGATCGGGCGGCAGCGGGGTGGCAGCGGCCTTGGGGGGTGCAGAGCTTCTCTAGCGGGGGGATCCGCCCCTTACCGGGCCCGGACAGCACCGGGGCACCACCGCCGTGGTGGCGGGTCAGCGGCGAGCAAGGGGGCGCTGAACAACCGCCGGGCGCGGGGACTGGAGGGGCGAGGGGAATTTTACCCCTGCCTAATGGCGTCGACCATCCGGGGGATTCAGAACCGGGGCTCCTTGGGGCGGCTGATGCATCCTGATGTGCATTGTATTTTATTTTATCGCATTTTTTATTTTGTAGCACATGTCGTCGCACAAGTTTAGCTTTTGTTTCATGTATTTGTGTGTTATGCTGCGTTTGTGCAATCTTCGTACGACTTATTGGTGTAAGCGGTCAATAAGATCTTAAATAAATTGGTTCGTCAAAGTAGGAATTAGTTATTTTGGGCAAGCAAAAAAAATGAAACTATTAAATGATATATGGAACTGAAATTATTATATCATAACTCTTGGTTTTTCCCCCACTTTTATTCTCCTTTAAAACCATAACCGTCAAAAGCCCAAACAACCGGCCTCTTGAAACTGCTCCCTTTATTTTTTTTTTATTATTCATAGCCGGCCTCTTGTAACCCCTACCCTACCCCAATTAATGTCCTGAAAACCTTTTATACTCATCCTGAACAGGAGGAATAGGCGGTGAGGATAGAAATCGAGCAAATACTTTATCCTCTGCTCGGTAATGCCCGCCAATCCACCGTTTTCGCCTACCACTCCAACCAGCCCTGTCGATCCTTCCGTCGACGCCTCCCAAAGCTTTCTCCGGCGCCGGCGACTTGTCCACCGCCTGTCCTAGCCGATGCCGTGCCCGGAACCAGCCCACGCTCGGGCTTCCGCCGACCTCTGCTGCGGAAGCTCACTTCCCTAGTTTTTGTTTTCCATGCCGTCAGCACTCTCTTCGGCGCACCTCCAGCCACGATGCAGCCTTCGATCATCGCCCTCCTGACTTCCCCCATCGTCTTCCCCCTCTGGTCTAACTTATTGACCAAGCTAGCGCTCATATCGGCGCCCCTCCACTCCCCGGGTTCAGTCCAGAGAATCCCGACTTCCACCCCACCAGCAAGCCGGGTCTCTGTCTCCTTGTAAGCTGAAGGTATGACCCTCCCTCTTCTCGTATCTCGAATGCATTTAGTCCACCATTCACGTATGCATGTATGCGTTTAATATTTTCAGAGCTTGCTTGCCTAACTATAACCTATGTTCGTTTGTCGTTAAATTGCTACCTCAATTGTGACGCTTGTGGATAAATTAAATTTATTGTTGAAAGCGGGTGAACGTTGATCGCTTGTGCATGTTTTCTGAACTTTTGAGTAAACTATTGTGTGTCAAAGCTCACGTATTCGTAATTTCACCTCCCATTTTAAATTTGAGCACAAAAATTATCATTTTAAAATCAAATTCAGATTTCGGAATGCATCAGCGACCAACCTCATCAGGGGTATCCGGGGCCACCACACCATGGCTACCCGGGTGCTTACGTTGGCCCTATGGAGCAGCGGCGATCGACATGGAACAGGCAAGGGCTTGTCGCTCCGCGGGCTTACATGCCTCCGAAGCTCACGCGTATGAATTTTCCAAAGTTCAAAGGAGGGGACGCCTTGGAGTGGGTGCAAAAGACCGAGCTTTTTTTTAGTTACCAAGAAGTTCCGGAAGCCCAATGGGTGCAGCTGGCTTCTTTCCACCTGGAGGAAGACGCCTTTCAGTGGACGCAGTGGTTTCTGAGGGGCAGAGACTATGTGCCCTGGGCTGAGTTTGTGGAGGGTTTCACCGCACGGTTCGGTCCACCGGTGTGCAAGGACTTTGAAGCTCTTTTGCACAAGTTACACTAGACGGGAACAGTGACAGAGTACCAGACCGAGTTTGAGAAATTAGCCAATCGGGTGCACTGGGAAGAGAAAACGTTGCCCAGCTGTTTTGTCTCCTGGCTGAAGGAGCATCTACGGGATGAGATCCGAGCATACATGCCCCGCAGTCTGACTCATGTCATCAGTCTAGCCCGTATTCAGGAAGAGCGATTCAACCGACAACGTATCCACACAACAGGGAGGACAAGTATTGTACCTACGACCACTCGCAGGGAGCCACAGGCGGTCGTCAAGCCGACCGTGACGTGTCTATCGTGGGCCGAACTGCAAGCACGAAAAGAGAAGGGCCTATGTTTCAACTGTGAAGAAAAGTTTGCGCCCGGACACAAATGTCAGAAGATACAGGTGTTCATGCTCCATGAGGATGTGTCCGTCGAGATAGCCCCCGAGACTGAGTTGGAGGAGGATTTGGACCTGACCGAGCTCGGGGTGTCCATACACGCCATGGAGGGATTCAACCCCCCCACCCTCACGATGCGGATTGCGGGAAAGATTAGCAAGGAGAAGGTGATGATTCTGGTGGATAGCGGGAGCACCCACAACTTAATGCATCTCAAGGTGGTAGAAAAGGTGGGACACACTATTGATAAGAGGGCCTCCTTCCTTGTCGTGGTGGTTGATGGAAGCAAGCTACAATGTGAAGGCGTCATGAGGGGGGTTGAGATGCGGTTACAGGCGTACACATGACGTACGAATGTCTATCTTCTTCCCGTTCGGGGGTTCGACATGGTGCTTGGGGTTCAGTGGTTGCAGCAGCTACGACGTCTTACTTTTGATTGGGATCAGATGACGATGGAGTTCATACAGTACGTACGACAGTATTGTCTGGACGGCCTTAAATCCTCTCCAATGAAGGAAATATCCCTTCAAATCTTGGAACAACTAGAGGGTCAGGGAAGCCTGATGGCAGTAGTTATGGGAGTCGTGTCGGCACCCCCGGAACCCCCTGTTGCACCCGCTCAGATACAAACATTGTTGGCACAGTACTTCGATATCTTTCAAGCACCCCGCTCCCTGCTCCCACCGCGATTCATAGATCACCAGATCGAGCTTAAGCCGGGTGTCGAGCCTACCAATATCTGACCATACCGCTACCCGTACGTCCAAAAGGCGGAAATTGAGCGCAGTGTTCGGGAAATGTTTACCGCAGGGATTATCCGCCCCAGTACCAGCTCCTCCTCCCTATCATTTTAGTGAAAAATAAGGACGACACATGACGATTTTGCGTGGATTATCGTGGTCTGAACACATCCACTATCAAAGGCAAGTTCCCTATACCGCTGATCGAAGAATTATTAGACGAGCTACACGGCTCTCGCCTCTTCACCAAGCTCGACCTCAGGTCGGGCTACCACCAGATTCGGATGCGCGAGGAGGACATTCACAAGACGACCTTCCGTACGCACGATGGCCACCATGAGTTCTTGGTGATGCCCTTCGGGCTCACTAACGCCCCGTATACATTGCAGGCAGTCATGAACGAGATCTTTCGGTCTCTTCTCCGCAAATCAGTGTTGATCTTTTTTGATGACATCCTCATCTACAACACCAGTTGGGAGGAGCATCTGACCCATGTACAACACGTTTTCTCCCTCCTCCGCCAACACCAGCAATATGCTAAGCAGTCCAAATGTTCGTTCAGGCAAGGAGAGGTGGAGTACCTAGGCCATGTGGTTTCTGTTTGCGGGGTCAAGACGGACCCCCACAAGATCGGCAGCATGTTATCCCGGCCTTGTCCTCATCAAACGGTCTGTGCATTACGGGGGTTCCTGGGCCTCACGGGGTACTACTGACGCTTTGTCAAGGACTATGACAAAGTCGCTCGGTCACTGACGCAACTGTTGCAAAGAGACGCCTTTCAGTGGTCGGCTGAGGCGGAAGCGGCATTCCAGGCTCTTAAGGGGGCCATGACGACTACCCCGGTCCTCGCTCTCCCGGATTTCACCAAGGAGTTCGTTTTGGAAACCGACGCTTCCGGCGTTGGGATTGGCGCGGTGCTGATGCAAGAAGGTCGGCCACTCGCCTTCTACAGCAAGGCATTAGCACCCCTCACGTTGGGGCTTTCTACATATGAGAAGGAGATGCTGACAATTATTCATGCAGTCACCATGTGGCGGCCGTACTTGCTGGGACGACATTTCAAAATCCGCACCGATCATCAAAGCTTGAAGCACTTTTTTGATCAACAGGTCTCTTCCCCGCTACAACAAAAATGGGTGACGAAACTTTTGGGCTACGATTATGAGATCCTCTACAGACAGGGGAGAGAGAATGTGGTGGCCGACGCTCTATCCCGTCTACCGGAAGGCACCTGTGCCCGCATTTTTGGGCCTCTTCTCGACTCTCTGGATGATATTCAGGAGGAGGTCTTGCGGGATCCTGCGCTCCGGGCCATAGTGGAGGCTCTCCGTCAGGGCCAGCCGACTATACCAGGCTACCAGCTGCTAAACGACCGACTCTACTATCAGAACCGGGTGGTCATTCCGCCACACTCCGCTTGGAAGACAGTTATGATGCATGAGTTTCACTCCTCCCCGACCGGCGGCCATGCGGGCATACTCTGAACCCTCCAGCGTGCACAGACGAATGTTTTTTGGCCAGGTTTACGACGCGACATCCAGCGGTTTGTGCAGAAGTGTGAGATATGCCAACGTCAGAAGTACGAGATGACCTCACCCGCCGGCCTCCTCACACCTTTGGAGATTCCGCAACATATTTGGGAGACCGTGTCCATGGATTTCATCGACGGGCTGCCCAAGTCCCCGGGCAAGACAGTCATCCTGGTGGTGGTTGACAAGCTTTCCAAATATGACCACTTCTTGGCTCTCATCCATCCGTACACTGGCGAGTCCGTCGCCGATCTCTTCGTCCGCGAGATTGTCCGTCTTCACGGCGTCCCGAGTGCCATCATTTCCGACCGGGACTCGCTCTTCGTGGGCAATTCGCTTACAGGGCACTTGCCTCCGCTTCAGCACGGCGAATCACCCCCAGACGGATGGCCAAACAGAGGTTCTCAATCGGGGGCTGGAAACATACCTCCGTTGTTTTGTGAGGGACGATCCGCGGACCTGGGCCAGTTGGCTCCATTGGGCAGAATACTGTTACAACACATCTCATCACTCCGCCAACAAAATGACCCTATTTGAGGCCGCCTATGGTCGCCCCCCGCCTTCTTTGAGCAGCTACGAACCAGGCAGCACAACTTTACCAGCAGTGGACCGGGCTCTCTGCGATAGGGACCGCACTCTCGTCCTTCTCCGGGACAATCTCCGTATGACACAAGATCGCATGAAGGCCCGGGCCGATAAGCATCGCAAGGACCGGGAGTTTGCTGTAGGCGATGACGTCTTCCTCAAGCTCCGCCCCTACCGGAAGGTGTCAGTGGTCAGCCGGTTGAACCAGAAACTAGCGCCTCGCTACTACGGGCCTTTTCGAATTCTACGTCGGGTGGGGCCGGTAGCCTATACTTTGGACCTTCCTCAGGGGTCACACATTCATCCGACCTTCCATGTGTCCGTATTGAAGCAGAAGATCGACGACAATGTGGCAGCGAGCACCCTTCTTCCCGAGGCCACGGTCGCGGGCGAATTGCGGCCACTTCCCGAGGATATCCTGATGCTCAAGTGGAAACGACGGGGCACCGAGTACCGCCCCGAACTCCTTGTCAAATGGCAGCACCTGTCCGGGGCGCACAATTCATGGGTTGATCTGTTGGAATTCCGGGAGCTCTACCTGGACTACCACTTTGAGGACAAGTTGGCTCTTGATGAGGAGGGGAATGTTACGCCCCCGAATATGACACAGTTCTTTGGGCGCACTTACGCTCGTAGGCGGAAGAAGACGGCGAGCGGCAATGGGGATGAACCATTTGGTTCAGCCCCCTCCATCTAGAAGACGGCGGTGGGGGGCTGAACCGATCCGGTTCAGCCCCATTGGGGGGCCGGCCGGCCCCCCTCTTGGGTCCAGGTATATTTACACTCGGGGCCTCCTCTCTTGGGATTATGCATATCATTATCAAGGTATTCTTCTTTCTCTTCCTCTTTAACCCTAATTTCTCCTTAGTCTCCTCTTAGATTTCTCTCCTCCCGCTTCTTCCTATCAGAGATGTTATTAGCGATGATGAACAAGAGGAGGTGATTGTGGCGGGGGACAACGGTCCGACAGCGAGAGCATGGCAGAAGACAATTGCAAGGGCTGAGTTCACGCTCAAACTGACATTATCTCCAGATTTGTTTGATCATATCATCAGGTGCCAATCGGCTTTGGCGATTTGGGCATCTTTGGATGGACTGTTGAACAAGAAGAATGTCGCAAGACTGCAGTTCTTGGAGAATGAGCTGGAGAAAGCCAATCATAAAGAGCTATCAATTTCAGTCTTTTTTAAGATGAACATTTGCGCAAAGATATCGACATTGGATCCGGATGAGCCGATTTCGGAGGCCAAGTTGAAGCGGCATATTATTCTTAGTTTGTGAAAGGAGTGTATGCCCTTTATTACTTTGATGTAGGGATGGACTACTCCGTCATCCTAGTTGGAGTTGGACAACTTACTGGCTTCGCAGGACAACTTGGAGTACTCTATTTCCGGGGGAGAGAATGATGTTCTATTCTCAGATAAGAAAAGTTGGGACACTAAAAAGAAGAAGAACATGAGGGGGGGGGGGCTTCTACCTCATCACAAGGGAATGGAGGCAAGTTTTTCCAAGGAATGATGATGGTCAAAAGGTGCCCAAATGTTACAGGTGCAACAAACCAGGTTATTTCAAGAGAGATTGCAAGGTGAATCTCAAGTCGGGGCATGTAGCAGAGAAAGGAGAGAGATCTAATGATGAAGATGGGTGGGGGAATTGTTTCTTGGCAGAGATAGCGACGACGCCAGGGGATGCCTTGATCTTCATAATTTTTCAATATGACTGGATTGTTAATTTTTGGTGCGGTCATCACCTCATTGACAATGAATCAAAGTTCTCCCTTTAGGATTACGAAGGGAATGATGCGATTGTTCCGGCGTACGACTATATATGTGTTGTGGAGAAGGAGGGGGCTGCTACCTTGAGTAGTGATGAGAGTGCAGTCAAGTTAAGGAGTGTTTATCACGTTCCATGGATGGAGAAGAACCTCTTTTTGGTGACCAATGTAGTAGATGCAGGTTATCGTGTTCTTTTTGGGCTAAGAATGTGAAGTTCTTGCGGAACCTCTCTTCTGTGAAGGCGGATGCTACTCACACCGGGCGGCGTGTGAAGGACTTGTTTGTACTTTCTACAAACTCTTATGTGAACAAGATGAAGACCAATGATAGTGTGGTGATCTGGCATGAGAGGTTGAGTCATGTGAGAATAGAGAAGTTGAAGACTATGACGGTGAAGGGCCTAGTGAGAGGCTTGTCTAGCTTATCTTCATTTGGTGACGAACATGTTTATGAGCAATGTTGCAGATGTCGGATGTCTGGGACACGTTGGTTTGGGTTTTCATGTCGGTTTTTTATATATCGAGGGATATATCGGAGATATTTCATATATCGGATTTTAATATTTAATTAATTACATATGTAATTAAATGTTATTTTTTAATTTTTATACATGTCACAGTACTTACCTATTTTACAACATATTGAACTTTTAAATATTAAAAACTATATGTAACATTTAACATACAACACTTTAAAGATGAAAATTTGTAAAACTCGTGATTTTAAGATCAAAATTTCAAAAATTTCAAACATACCTCATTCGTCATCACTTAAAAACTCATCTATAGTCGGTAGAGTAGATAGAATATGATCTTCATCCGATGAACCCTCTAGATCTCCCAATATTTTTCTCTTTCCCCCTCTTTGATAACTAATTGCCACTTCTTTGCTTGTGGCTAGTCTTTGAGGTCTCCTTTCATCATGATCAGCGTCGACTATATTGTCGATTTGCGCCCATGTCAGCCCCTCTCCAGGAAAGACTTCATTATTGTCATCTTCATTCTCCTCAGGATCAACATTCACCATCCACTCTTGTACCATTCCAGAATCAACATTCTTAGCTGTCAATGGATCCCGAGATGTCTCTGAATATTTCGACTTCAGCAAAGCATTGAACTTTACAATTACTAAATCGTTCAATCTTTTGCTATCAGAACGGATCTCTACCGGTTGGTACCAGTGATACGGGAAGCTCACTTGAACCAGCAGAAGAAGCCATTTTAATAGGGCAAGAAATGAAATTAATATTAGTTAGATGAAATGAAAAAAATATTTTACATGACTACATCACGAGAAAAATTACTAGTTGAAAAAAATCAACATCATAAAAGCCTCATAACTTCATTAGATCGTTAGATCTTCAGATACCTTGTATATTATTCACGCAATATTTTATTTATCCGACAATATTTTGCATTCTCGTTAGTATACTAGTATACAAAGTTATTACTATCATTCAAACTTTTAAAGTATCCAACAAAATGAACAAAACATTCAAGTATCATTCAAATTTTCAAAGCATCTCACATTTTATTTATTAAAAGACACAAAGCAGCGAGTCAACTAAAATGTAGTTGGATACATAACTATTAATAGGGGTATTTCAAATCATTTGTTGATTAATAAATGTGTCAAAAAAAAATAAATCAGCAACTAATAAAACAAATAAAGCAACAACGCAACCACTATGCTACAACCAGCAAGGCAACCACAAATAAAATAGCGGACCGACATGTCCGACAACATGTCTCTGGTTCTTTCTTCTAGCCCAGAGAGCATGCACATGACAATCAATGAAAGCTTACAGCAGCAACTAATAAGACAAAAAAAGCAACAGGGCAGCCACCAATAACTAAATTTGTCGGCAGCCACCAGAAACAACCCACAAGGCAGCCATCATGCTACAACCGACAGCTAGCACAACAACCAACACAAAAAAACAAAATGCAGAGCGATAAAATGAGAGGGGGAGGTAGGGAGAAGAATGAACCGGCCGAGAGAGCACCAGCGAGCAGGGAGAAGAAAGAACCAGTGAGATAAAGTACTGACAACGCGCGAGAGAGGGAGAACACTAGTGAGCTAGAGAGCACCAGAGAACCAGAGAACCACAGAGCATCAGCGAGCAGAGAGAAGAAAGAACCAGAGAGATAAAGTGCCAACAGCGCGCGAGAGAGGGAGAGCACCAACGAGCTAGAGAGCACCAGATAACTAGAGAACCAGAGAACCAGAGAGCACCAACGAGCAGGGAGAAGAAAGAACCAGAGAGATCGAGTGCCGACAGCGCGCGAGAGAGGGAGAGCACCAACGAGCTAGAGAGCACCAGAGAACCAGAGAACCAGCGAGCAGGGAGAAGAAAGAACCAGATAGATAATGCCACCGGCGCGTGCGGGAGAGCTAGGGCAGGAGCGACGGGGAGAGTTAGGGCAGAGCGACGGGATGAAATGAAATGAGCGAGGTCGGGGGAGTTAAAACAGTAGCCCGACCCCGCTCATTTCATTAATAAAATATAAAACTAATATTTAAATAAAAAAAAATTAACTTAAAAAAATGCCCGATATGGGCGTTTTTTGGGGCCGGCATGTCGGTCCGCTATTTTCAAAACGCCACACATAAAATTTAGGAAGGCACATCACCTCCCATTTGACAAGTCCCTTTCCAGGTGCAAGGTGTCATTGGAGTACATCCATAGCGACTTCATGGGTCCGTGTGTCACACCCACCTATTCACGAATCCTGCACATGCTTATGCTTTGGATGACTTCTCACTATACACGTGGGTGTACTTCATGAAGGAGAAGTTGGAGGTCTTTGGGAAGTTCTTAGAGTTCAAGGAGAGAGTGGAATGAGTGCTTATACCTGGATGAGGGGCTCTGATTTGACTATGCTCTAGTCGACGTCGTTGAGTTCGTGTTTTTTGTTGTTGCGTAGTAATTGCATTATGAGGGGGAAAAATTTCATGTAGTTTTTTGTGTGGTCGCAATTGCATGTGCAAATAAGTTGAAACATAGTAAAACCTTGTACAGTTGGTTGGGAAGGTGGAACCGATGTTTGAGCAGTGGTAGTTGTGTTAGACACTGGTTCTCCATTGTTTTTTGGATGTTAATTGGTTGGAGAGTTTGAGTTTACGTTTTTTGAAGTAGTTTAAAAATTATGGTTCGTTGTATTTTACCCGACGTGTATACATCAAAGCTTTGTCGAAATCTATGAAGTTCCCTTCTTCGAACATTAGTCGCATCACGTCGCTTTTGAGTTGGTGCGTCAATAAGAATTCGTCATCTTCGGCGACGTGTTACAATTGACAAGTTGCTTGCAATTGTCACGTTTTATCCGTACTGTTGTTCACTTGAGTTAAGTTCGTTGTGTTGGTCTGTCGTTGACATTCTAGAGGTCGAGTTGAGTAATCTGTGAATAAATCACTTAAAAAGATGGTTTAAACGAACAAAAAACGAGGCCCAATACTCACAAACAACAAAGATTGGCAAAATATCACAGCAGTGGTTACCTCAGGAACTAATGTGAAGTTATGTTATGATATGAACCTAATTTGGGTGGTTTGGAATTAACCTGAAAATAGTGGCACCTAAGAACCAATGTGTGTGCATTATAATTTGATAGGCACGATAATGTTCACTACAATATATGTTTAAACTCAATAATACTTGCATGTGTTTAAGTGCAATAATGCTACATGTGCTCAAAATTAGCCTAAAATTATCGAATTCATAAACAACAAAGATTGTCAAATTATTCTCAGATTACGTGCGACATTTGTCGTGAGGGTTGACAATTGTCGTGGGGGGAGACAATTGTAGGAATATTTATAATCAAATGAACATCTTCAAGCATGAACTGGCAGGCATGAATTTGTAAGCCCGGTCATGATATTTCTTAATTCTGAAGAGCTTGCTAGAATAGCACTCATGCTTAAGTTGGTCATGATATTTCTTTATTCTGAAGAGCTTGCTAGAATAGCACTCATGCTTAAGTTTATATATTTACCTCGATGATTAATAAGTATGTTTGATGTCTCTAAATCAATAAATTAATGAGGCAATAAGAAAATTTTGATATCTAGAATAATATGAAGAATAGTTTTAAAAATCTTTGATGCATGTTGTTCTACTTATACCATAAAAATTTGCTTCTATCTATGTTCTCAGCCTAAACTTGTTACAGGTCAATTTTGTTCCATACTATAGAGTTGATTCTGGTCTAAAAACTATGGTTGGAGTAAGAAAATTTCTTTGTGGAGATAAAACGTGTGTCAAACCTGACACACATGCTTAAGTTTATATATTTACCTCGATGATTAATAAGTATGATTGATGTCTCTAAATCTGAAGAGCTTGCTAGAATAGCATTCATGCTTAAGTTTATATGTTTACCTCGATGATTAATAAGTGTTTTTAATGTCTCTAAATCAATAAATAAATGAGGCAATAAGAAAATTCTGATATCTAAAATAATATGAAAGTTAGTTTTAAAAATCTTTGATGCATGTAGTTCTACTTATACCATAAAAATTTGTTTCTATCTATGTTCTCAGATTATACATGTTGCAGGTCAATTTTGTTTCGTACTATAGAGTTGATTCTGGTCTAAAATCTATGGTTGGAGCAAGAAAATATCTTTATGGAGATAGATTGTTATGTAGTCACATTCACTCAAGTGGACCCCCCCTCGTCAAAATGTATGGAGCGCACATATGGAAGCCTCCATGATCGCGGGCACATTCACTCAAGTGGACCCCCCTCATCATAATTTATGGAGCGCGCATATGGAAGCCACCATGATCTATCTTCTTATAATTAATTGGTATGAATTAATTAATTGATATTAATTAATTTATACTAATTAATAACAATCAATTGGGTTAATTATTTTGTATTTACTTGTTGGGCTGCCTTTTGTATTTCGTTGTTTGAGTGCCTTTTTTTATTTCCTTGTTTGGTTGTCCTCCCTCATCTGTATAAGAGGGAGGGATTTATGTGGGAAGTTATCTTGGAATGTACGAAAATTTTTGGGGTTGCTCCCAAATTTCGTCTATTCTCTTCCTCCTTCCTTCTCACTCACCATCGCCGGTCCTCCCCCTTGTCAGATTGCTCCTGGAATTTATCCGTGATCCTAACAATTGGTCTGACCTGTCACACCGCCCGCCATCTCGCCGCCGGTGCACCAAATATTCGTCCACGGCTGTTCCGCTCTTTTCCAGAACGCAGCTACAACACGAATTTGCCGATCTGCGCCAGTTTTCCGCTTGATCCCGCCCCAGCGCCTTTTCCGCCAAATCATTGACGCGTCGTCCAACCGATTCGCGCGTGAAGTCCCCCGTTCCGCTCCACTACAGCCCAATTGGCCTTTCCCGCGCATCCCCCCGCCGCTCGCGTCCAGAGCCTGACTCGCACCTGTCCGTCGTTGCGCAACCCTGCTCCGTCGAAACCCCACCAGACTTCCTATCCCGCCGACTCTCTCCTCTCCGCTGGTTTCCGCGCCCAGATCCGCTGACCTCCGTTCGGAATCGCTGGATCCCGCGCATATTCGCCGGCCTCCGCCCACTATCACACCAATCTGCTTGATTCCGCTCATTTCCACCCAGAACCGCCGCTCACGGCCGTTCCCGCGCCGTTTCTCCGGATTCGGTCCAGCTTCCGTCACCGTCTTCATTAACTCAGCCCCTTATCGGACGCTCCCCGCCAAATCTGCCCTTTCTACACACCAATCGGCCGACATCATCTCCAGTCTTCCTCCTTGGCAACATGGTCGCCGCCCAATCGGCCGCGCCCGGGCCGCTGTTCTTGCCATCGGCAGACACCGTCCCTTGATTGGATTTTTTTTGTCGTCACTGCACAAATCCTGGCCACATGCTCCTCTCTCCACGTCGAAGTTGTTCGTCTCTTTGCTTTCGACGGACCGGCCTTCGCAACCTCCCTCGAGGCTCCCTTCCCTAGGTCGCCTCCACCACGACTGCCTCCTGCGCCATGCGAGAGTTATCATGTCATGTTGTCCCCAACATTCCGTTACAACACCAAGCGGCCCCTCCGCCCCGCAGTTGATCCTCCTGTCAAAAGCGCACTGCCCGCTGATGTACCACCTCTCCCCACGGTGGTCGTCCCTCCACCGCTTCTGCCACCTCTCTGGTCACCCGCCTCGCCGCCTCCAAAAACTCGCCGCCTCCGCTACCGGCTCTTACTCCAGCGGCCCCGGTCATGCCGCCCCCTCCGACCATCTCACTGCCTCCTCTCCCGGCTCGTGCCCCGCCGGCCCCGGCCTTGCCGCTTCCACCGGCCGCCTCTTCTGCCGCCCCGTGCCCCGCTGACCCCGACGGATCCGTTCCTGCTGCCGGCCGTCGCGTCTCCGACATCATTGTGGTTGCTGCTCACCACCGCTCCGCCGACCTTGCAGAAGCCCGTACTTTTGCCGCCCATCGTTCCGGTGGCGCTGCCACTACTGCCAACACCGCCGCCGCTGCTACACACTTCTACGCCTTGTTCTGGCGGGAGGTCAAGATACTCGATGATCCTCCCGTCGAACTCGCACCGGCCCTGTCGATCCTCTATCGTTCTCTCGGTGACAAAGCCCTTACAGGGACGGAGCGGAGGACTTCCCGCTGCTCACCGCACGCCATCAAAATTTTCAAGATCCCGACAAGGGTTGGGGCCTCGACCTTGAGGACAAGGTCGATTTCCAAGGGCGGTATAGTGTTACGCGGTCACATTCACTCAAGTTGACCCCCCTCGTCAAAATGTTTGAGCACACATATGGAAGACTTCATGGTCGCAGACACATTCACTCAAGTGGACCCTCCTCATCATAATTTATGGAGCGCGCATATGGAAGCCGTCATGATCGACCTTCTTATAATTAATTCGTATGAATTAATTAATTGATATTAATTAATTCATACTAATTAATAGCAATCAATTAAGTTAATTATTTTGTATTTCCTTGTTGGGTTGCCTTTTGTATTTCCTTGTTTGAGTGCCTTTTTTATTTACTTGTTTGGTTGCCCTCCCTCATCTATATAAGGGGGAGGGGTTTATGTGGGAAGTTATCTTGGAATGTATGAAGGTTTTTAGAGTTGCTCCCTAATTTCTTCTATTTTCTTTCTCCTTTCTTCTCACTCACCCCCGCTGGCCCTTCCCCTTACCGGATTTCTTCTGAAATTTATCTGTGATTCTAACATAGAATGTGTGTCAAACCTGACATCCAGTCATGGGCCCAAGAAATAAATTAAGTAGGTAAAAAAGATGCCATATCTGATTTATACGAAAAGTTTGAAGCAACATAATGCAGTAGAATAATTGTAGAGTGAACAATTTCATTGAGAACATAAATTTGCAGAAGTGCACTAAAGTACAACCAAATTGAACTGAACTGCACTACAGTGCAAACTGCACTACGGTTAAGGCTCTGTTTGGCGCGGCTGTAGCGATCGGAGAAGCAGTGGTGAGAAGCAGTGGTGAAATAATCAGCTGTTTTGCAGAGTGGTGACAAAATCTATGAATCTGTTTGGAAGGGCAGCGTTTTGCAGAGTGGTGACTTAATATTTAATATAATAATCAATAATAATAATATTAATAATATATATAACTTAATATTTAATAACTATATATTTAATAACTATATATTTAATAATATTAATTTAATATTTTAAAAAAAAAAGGCTGCAGCGCTGCAGCCTTTTGGCTGCAGCGCTGCAGCTGCTGCTGCGATTTTTGAGTCGCGGAACAGGTTCCGCGACTCAAAAATCGCAGCCCACCGCCATTTTGAGCGGTGGCTGATGCCACCGTGGTCCCCCTCCCATCTTGTTTGGCGCGGCGTTTTGAAAAACAGCGGCACCCCACTCCTAAAACGCCGCGCCAAACAGAGCCTAAGTGCAAACTACACTGCATTTTAAGTTGTTCAAATGCCATATCAATAGATTCCATGTACTAATTACAAATATCAATCACACCTATAGAAGTTGTTGTAAATGACATCCAGAAAATCAATAAATATTAAGGTTTAGACTTGCAAACGGGATCAATACAAAGAGCTAGCTGTAATAATGAATTTTATTGCCGGTGAAACTTGACCTAAAGCCCGCTGCACAGCAGTAATAGATGTTTGCTGATTTAGGTCAGTAGTGAATGTACACAACACTAATCGATGTTCATTGGTCGAATGCAGAAATGGAAGAGAAGGTAGAAGATCTACCTGAAGGAGTAGAAATTCTTGTGCGAGGATTTCTTCTTCCGGCGGGAATCAGAGTTGTTGTGCCTTGGTCGAATGCAAAAATGGAAGAGAAGGTAGTTGATCTATCTGAAGGAGTAGAAGTTCCTGTGCGAGGATTTCTTCTTTGTCCGGGGAAGGCACAGGCGGCGTAGTCAGTGGCATGAAGCGCTATCTGAACATATAGGGACGAAGAGAAGAGGTAGATGAGTAATGAACCAAAGAAGTTTTGAATGTGAAAACCGTTGTTTCAGTGGAAGTTACCTGCGTCTTGAAGGGAGTCAATTTTATCGGGGATTCGGCGTAGACGGTGGCAACATGCGATACACGGGGAGATGAATCGGCGATGTTAAGGAGGCAAAGGATGCGCCGATCTCAGCCAACTTCCGCCGGCTTTAGGGCTTTGAAGAGGGACGGCGTGGAGCACGAGAGGGAGAAGTTTTGCCATTGAGATTAGGTTTTGTGTGGGGTTGCGTGACGGCCTGGGATCAGGATGGGGGGGGGGGGGGTGTTGCGGCATCGGGGTTCCGGGTTTTTTAAAATGTTTTGAGTAGACAAGCGGACCGCCGGCAATTTAAGAAGCGATATCTAATGGTTTGAGTTTTTTATTGATTTATGTGGTCACGCTATTTGCATGCCACCTATATTTCTTTTTAATATAGTATATACACACATATTTCTATATATATATATATATGAGAGAGAAATATGTGTGTGTGCATGTAGATAGATAGATTGGAATAATTTCATCATTTGGATGGACTTATTTATATTGATTCTAGCTCTACAAACACCTTCAATATCCTTCATATTTTTGATGTATTTTCACATAAAAAGAGTGATAATAGTTTTATCATTTTCTAAATAAATTTTGTATTTACAAGCAACCACATGGGCACTAGATTTAACAAGAAGATCAGCAATGTCAGATTGGTTTTACTGTTGTACAAAAACAAATTCTTGAGCAAATAAGTTTGTAGTGGAAATGAGAATTACTCAAGATTTTCTCTCCCTGTAATTAGGTCAGAAGAATAAAATATAAGCAACATGTATAAATAGACAAAGGCTCCGTTTGGGAGGACTTATTTTCACCAGTTAAACGGTTACGACCGCATGAACCGGACCTTAATATTGAAATTAGAGAGAGCTAGAAAGTAGATTAAGATGAATTGACAAGCAAGTTTTTAATATTGAAATTGTCTTGTATGAAAATGTTAGGTCTCCAACAAAGACGAAGACACCCACGGTAAGACTTAAGAGTAGGAGAAAATCAAGAGTTGCGGCCTTTAGCCTAGGCCATTACTCAATCAGAAACAGTCTAAATGAAAAGATTCCCTAGTCTATGATGTGAATCAAGGTGGGGCGTAGTTTTGAAAGATAATAAAATGCGACCTTTTTAAAATAAATGTGTCGCGAAGGTTTTCGCGGGCTATTTTAAACCGATAAAGTGTCACAAACACTCGCTACGTTGCTGCACGATTATAGCAACGTCAAGAGATTTAGTTCCACAAGCACAAAAATCTGGTGGTGAACACACACAACAATGGAAAAATAAACGATATTCAAGAGGTGAAATTAGTAGGGCAAGTTCCAACAGTTAACTTTCATTTAAAATTTTAAACATAAAATTGAGGGTGTTTGCGAGCCAAAGAGAGCCGAGAAGTTTACCGCAGGGGAAGAGGCAGTGGATGGACTGGAGGAGGATTAGAGGAGGTCTGGCGGTGGAGCTGGCAGTGGACAAGGAGCAGCGACCTCATTCAACTGGAATAGGTGGCCATAGGACTCGACGGTGCTCGGGTAGGGTGCTGGCATTAGACATGGTGCCTGGAGGAGCTTCACAGGAGGATTTCGTCGAGCAGGGGGGAAAAACTGGAAGGTTGCGGCCGAAACTGGAGGGGAAGCCAGCGGCGACTGGGTCGTCAAATGCAGTGGGGGAGAGGCCAGAGGGCACTGGTGGAGGTTTCTGGAGGTGGCTTTGTCGGAGGAGTTGGGCGTCAAAAGAGGCGGTGAAAAGCCCCGTCGGAGAAAGAGTCGCAGGACGACAACGGGTTGCTGGCAGGCTCCGGTGACAAGCGACGGAGGCAAGGCGTAGTGCTGGAGCCGCTACCGGCGAATGCGTCGGTGAGGAAGGAAACGCCGGAATCGTAAAGCACGGGGGAGGCTGTCGTGACCACTTGACCGGTGAAAATAAGTCCCCAAAACGAAGCCTAAGTCTCCCCAAACGAAGCCTAACTCTCCCCAAACGAAGCCTAGATGAGTAGAGCCCGAAGAATAACTTGAGCTTAACAACTGCAGCGGAAAATTACCTCATGGGATTGAACTTATGGGTGCTAATAATAATAATGTCCAATTAATTAAATTAGGCAGCGTAATCAATTAATTCTGCAAAAAAAAAACATAATTAATTATCTCCGCAAACAAAAAAAATGAATCAAATACAGAGCTTCAATCTAGCCGACAACATGGAACTTGATCAAGAACTAGGGCCAAATGGCAAAAAAGGTGATAAAAACATTAATCTATTTGTTTGGGCGGCGTTTGCTCCGTTTCCACCCGCCCGACTTGAGAAACGCCCCAAAAAGTTTCGTTTAGAGCAGCCACCTCCCCCCTCCGTTTCGAACACTCCGTTTCCACCCGCCGGATCGACCCGCCACCGCCGAAACAAATGAAGCCTAAGTTTGAATATAGAGGAAGATTGAACTTAAAGGAACCCTAATTTTTGAGGAATATTAACTTTGAACATCTGGATAGATGAGGACAGATATATAGAAGACATGCATTCGAGAATGACGCCGCCGGAGAATCTCCTGTTGGATCGACATCCCCCGTGAGATCGCAGGTTATTTATTCCCTAATTCCTTCATTTTGGCCGTCGTTGGAGCCTTTCCTATATTTCATGAGTTTATTTGCCTGCAAAACTTCAACCCCTAAAAATCTAAACGTGTCCATTTTATCGGAGCTGTTTTTATCTTATTCGGCCTCTATTTTTCTAAATCAACCAAATATTTTTGCAAAATTCTCGGATGGCCCGAGCCCTAGCCGCCCGGCAATCTAATTTATATAGACAATATCACAGTATATAGACTCAAAGCCTGATCCAATTTATTCTAAGAAATAAAAGAACAACGGTACATGCAGAAAAAAAAAGATCAAAAAACACGCGAAAACACCGAACTCGGCCTCGCTACGCGATCAAGGCCGCAGTTTATTTTATTTTATTTTTTTTAAAAAAGAAGACCGCGACGATGATAGATACGATCAATTCCCTCCAGCGTGAAAGTTGACCGACTGACGACCAAAAGACGGCGATATATCTTCTCAACTTCATGCAGCCGTAGATCAGAAGCGGGGCCCATATATGGTGGCTTGGCTCTTAATTTTAACGGCGAGGACGTAGGTTCCTTCCTCCGCCGACGCTCCGGTGATCCACAACACCTTGCTGTCGTCGTCGAGGAGCGCGAGCTGGCCGTGGAAGTTGAGCTATGATGAGTTATGCGTGTTATGATTCATACAAGTGCAACTCACAGACACGACTCTGTGATCACAGACCTTTAGTTCCCACTTTTTGGAGTTAGCAGAGCTCTCTGGTACCACCGTTGTGGCTATGGTAGCAGTGGAGCAGACGCCTCCACTTCCTAGGAAGTTATACACTCAACCAGGCCTAGACCCTTCGTACACCTTTGTACATGTCCGAGGTGCACTCTAGAGTCTCTGTGTACTAATTTGCTAGCTATCCCCACCTGTCTTTTAGGTCGGGTGTGTGTTTTTAGGGATTGTCCTTCAGACCGCAGTATAAAACAACCTACTGGCCCCTCAAACCCTCAAACCTCACCAGAGTCACTGTACTGTCATCGGTGTGATGACGGGATAGTACCACATGACCCGCCACTAATATGTTCTATGCACATGCAAGTTATTTAGAACCCGAGCCTCCAGCTCGAAGGACCAACCCGTCCTGTATCAAACACCCGAGCCTCCAACTCGTAGGACTAAACCTGTCCTGTATCCAAATCCCGAGACTTCAGCTCACAGGACTTAACCCATCCTGTATCCCTCCAACCCATATGGGTGAGTTATGATGAGTTATGCGTGTTATGATTCATAATGCCAAGGAGCGTCGCTGCAAGTTCGCCACCCCGACGATTATGGCAACAACTATTTTGGAAAATTTCAGCCTTGTCCGCTCCAAGAAAACTGGAACATTCCGTAGCCGACTCGTCAATCTCACCCAAACAATTGGTGTCCCCCGCCCCTAGATGGATAAAGCTTAACGTGGATGGCGGCCATAATGCGGATCACCGTGCTGGTATTGGGCTTGTTGCAAGGAAGGACTTGGGAGAGATTCTCCTGGCCGCAGGGAAGGCTTTTCAACATTGGGACCCGGACGTCGAGTTGGAGGCTATTCTGGCCCTCAAACACCTCATTCAACCTTCCATGTTTGATACAAGAGGTGCAGTCATTGAAAGCGACTGCCTAAACCTCAATAATTAGAGCAAAGCAGGTGTGCGGCAAGGTCGTTGGACAGGTCGCACTGATGATGAGAACCTTGCTTTCCTCATGAACTTCCAACATCTTATTTTCCGCAGTATCTACCAGGAGGCCAATTTCTATTACTTCTAGTTTTAGTTGGTCTATTATGTAATGTGTGCATTTGGAATTTCATGAGTTAGTCAAGAATGACCTGGTTGGTGTAGTACCTTTGTTGTAGTCTGTACCTTTTTCCCCATCCTTTCTTTTTAATACAAATGCACTTTTCAAGAAAATAATAATAATACTTAACAGATACATAAAAATAGAAACTGAGTTACAAAATGAGAATCTACAAAGATCAATATTTGCAAATTATTCCACATGGGTGAGTTATGCTTATATTTTACTCTTTTTAATATAGTATATACACACATATTTCTATATATATATATATATATATATATATATATATATATATATATATAGAAATATGTGTGTGTGCATGTAGATAGATAGATTGGAATAATTTCATCATTTGGATGGACTTATTTATATTGATTCTAGCTCTACAAACACCTTCAATATCCTTCATATTTTTGATGTATTTTCACATAAAAAGAGTGATAATAGTTTTATCATTTTCTAAATAAATTTTGTATTTACAAGCAACCACATGGGCACTAGATTTAACAAGAAGATCAGCAATGTCAGATTGGTTTTACTGTTGTACAAAAACAAATTCTTGAGCAAATAAGTTTGTAGTGGAAATGAGAATTACTCAAGATTTTCTCTCCCTGTAATTAGGTCAGAAGAATAAAATATAAGCAACATGTATAAATAGACAAAGGCTCCGTTTGAGAGGACTTATTTTCACCAGTCAAACGGTTACGACCGCATGAATCGGACCTTAATATTGAAATTAGAGAGAGCTAGAAAGTAGATTAAGATGAATTGACAAGCAAGTTTTTAATATTGAAATTGTCTTGTATGAAAATGTTAGGTCTCCAACAAAGACGAAGACACCCACGGTAAGACTTAAGAGTAGGAGAAAATCGAGAGTTGCGGCCTCTAGCCTAGGCCATTACTCAATCAGAAACAGTCTAAATGAAAAGATTCCCTAGTCTATGATGTGAATCAAGGTGGGGCGTAGTTTTGAAAGATAATAAAATGCGACCTTTTTAAAATAAATGAGTCGCGAAGGTTTTCGCGGGCTATTTTAAACCGATAAAGTGTCACAAACACTCGCTGTTGCACGATTATAGCGACGTCAAGAGACTTAGTTCCACAAGCACAAAAATCTGGTGGTGAACACACACAACAATGGAAAAATAAACGATATTCAAGAGGTGAAATTAGTAGGGCAAGTTCCAACAGTTAACTTCCATTTAAAATTTTAAACATAAAATTGAGGGTGTTTGCGAGCCAAAGAGAGCCGAGAAGTTTACCGCAGGGGAAGAGGCAGTGGATGGACTGGAGGAGGATTAGAGGAGGTCTGGCGGTGGAGCTGGCAGTGGACAAGGAGCAGCGGCCTCATTCAACTGGAATAGGTGGCCAGAGGACTCGACGGTGCTCGGGTAGGGTGCTGGCATTAGACATGGTGCCTGGAGGAGCTTCACAGGAGGATTTCGTCGAGCAGGGGGGAAAAACTGGAAGGTTGCGACCGAAACTGGAGGGGAAGCCAGCGGCGGCTGGGTCGTCAAATGCAGTGGGGGAGAGGCCAGAGGGCACTGGTGGAGGTTTTTGGAGGTGGCTTTGTCGAAGGAGTTGGGCGTCAAAAGAGGAGGTGAAAAGCCCCGTCGGAGAAAGAGTCGCAGGACGACAACGGGTTGCTGGCAGGCTCCGGTGACAAGCGACGGAGGCAAGGCGCGGTGCTGGAGCGGCTACCGGCGAATGCGTCGGTGAGGAAGGAAACGCCGGAATCAGAAAGCACGGGGGAGGCAGGGCTCGGGCGGCGTTGGGCAAAAACCAAAGGAAAAACCAAGAATGGTTCCTTCAGTTCAATTTCCAGCCCGCCTTAGGGTTAGGGGAGGGCTTTGCTTTTAAAGAGAGTTTAGGGTTTTGGAGGAGGAATAAATAAGATTAGATTAGGTGGGCCTTAAAAGGGTTGACTTGATGAAAGTGAAAGATATACAATGGAAATTTCTCAATTGAAAAATCAAATCATATTTTGGAAATAACTAAATATAACGGAATAGTTAAATGTTAAAAGCTTGCCCTAACTAATCTACCCCTAAATTATCAGATCTATGCATTTAAGGCCTCGTTGTTCGGTCACATGAACGAGTCAAACAAAAATTTGCGCGAACAATATGCACGATACAAAATACACCCAAATGTTCATAATATGTGTGATTACAACTCGACACAAGATATTGAAGTAAAAGATGCAAAAACGCGCGCTATAAAAATAACAGACATGCGCGATAAAGTAAAAAATAAATGTTGCGGCGCTGGTCGCATAAATTATCCCGGGGTTGAAAAAGCTTGTTCCCGACGAGACTTGATGTGACCTGCAAGTAGAAAGTCCAACTGTCGCTCAGAGAAAAGCGTCATACTGTCCTGCTGATGTCGCCGCTGCGACCCAAAACCTGAAAGCAACCTTTTATCCAAACAACTCCCAAACCATTAGTCAATTTTTCATGACAAATTTTTAAATAAATGGTAACTATAAGAGATTTCAGAGGATGACAGATGTGGTGTGTGGGGCAAACAGGAGGTAGGAGGAGAAAGGGGAAACAAGTGGAGATAACCCGTGGAATCAGTAACTCAAGACGCAACATACTCTCGCTTGGTAGACACCTACGATCGTCCGCTAGACCAAGATCGTCCATCGCTTTCATTTCATCTAATGAAATCTCACTCGAGTCACAAAATTTTAAACAGATCCCAAATCTATCGATCAAGATCTTCCACAAAAAACCAGGGAAACGGATGTCCCGATGAGGAGTATAAAATCTACGGGTCATCTCAACGCTCCTACTACGACTTCACCTAAAATTTTTCGTCGACGGACGATAGTGATGTGGTTGCTCAACATAATCGCCTACGACCAAAAGAACGTGATGAGGCTAAACACATGCTCATCGAATACAAATTCAACAAGAGGTGGTCCTTCCAGAGCACCCGATATGAGTGATTCTCCAGAATCAGGCGCAACTTCCTGGGGCGAGGGCTCAGGATGAAGCGTAGCGCTAAATAAAAGTGGAGTAGGGGCAACTCCGGAAGGTGAAGCAGGTGATGACGGAGCTCTCCCAGGTGTCATAGGAACAAGACCATTCTTCTGGGGGAGAAGAATAATCTTGCGCCTATGGTGGTCGAAGGAGTGAGAGTTTCTCACACCATCATGAATGACGTGTTGGTCATACTGCCATAGACGCCCTAGGAGGATGCGGCAGATATCGATGGGGGAGATATCGCATAGTACCGAATCACGATAAGCATCCTCGATAGAGAACTCGACCTGACAACGATGAGTAATGAGGATAGTCAAGGGACTACTAACCCCGGCTAGGTGGTACGACTGCTCTAAGGGGCGCGTCACAAGTCCTAACTTCTCTACAATGCGCTGATACACGTTGTTTTCCATACTGCCGCTATCAATAATAATGAAACAGAAATGCTCCTGAATGCGGGCGGTAGTGCGGAAAATTTTCTTTCTCCGAGGATCAGGCTCAGTGGTGTCGCCAGAGGTAACCAAACTAGAGTGAAGAACACAGACTAGGTGCTCTGCATGCTCTCCCTCGACCTCGACGAAGACCCCATACTCAGGTTCACCCCCGATGGTGGAATCAATCACTGCGATGAACTGGCGTCGCGGGCACTCAGAAGATATGTGCCCAGGCTCCATACACTTGAAGCATCGAAATACTCCAGTGTTGGGTCGGGCTCCCACGGTCTCCTTACCCCGGGTGGGGCCAAGGTGATGAGTCGGTGCCCTAGTAATGGCAAGCGGGGGAGGGGGATGAGAAGTACCAGATGTGGAGATAGAGGTGGTGGTACTCGAGGTAGGTCTATCAGTAAACCTAGGTCCATCAGTAGACCTCTGACTAGATGTCCTCTTCTGGAGAGCATACACTCGTCGTGCTTGGCTGGAGATCTCTCCCGAGTCCTGAAAATCATGAAGCTCTAACTGGTCTTGTATCGCGTACCGTAGCCTATTCATATAACGGGCCACAACCATGTGGTCTTTCTCCTTCAGATCTAAGCGTGACTGAAGGATAATGAACTCGTCTGTGTACTCGTTGATGGTTTGCTTGTCTTGTCGTAGGTTGTGATACCTACAATACAAGCTTTGCATGAAGTCAGCGGGGACATACCTCCTCTTGAGTTGAGCTTTGAACTTAACCCAGGTGGTGATAGGTGGTTGTCCCATAGTGTATCACATCCGCTCGACCTGCCTCCATCAAGTGAGTGTGGGGCCATTCAGCTTCAATGTAACATACTCCACCTGCTGGTGGGCAAGTGTACGGTTCCACTTGAGAAACCGCTCAAGTCGTTCGCACCAATCAAGACACACCTCAGGCTCTAGTGTGCCCTCAAAATCCCCAACATCTAATTTAATACCCGCATCCCACCTAGGTGGATGCCCGTTTTCGTGATGTGCTGGTTGGGGTTCTGGTGGTGAAGGCGTAGGAGGTCGTGCAAGAGGAGTTGGGGGTTGTACAGGAGGACCCCCTAAGTGATAATGTGCTTCCAAGTTGTTGACCGAGGTGCGTAACCCTAATATGACTTGGTTCGAATTTCTCACGGTGACGGAGAGTGCGACGACAGTGGCTATGAGCTCTTCCATGCGTTTACCCATGTCTCTTAAACTTCCCTATATGTGTCCGACTCTCGAATCCATGTATAATTTTGAAAACTCTTAAACTTAAAATTTCAGAAGCGCAAATCGCTTGGCTATCCCACAATAGGAGTGAGGTATCCCAGCAGCCACATCAAAATTATGTGAATCAAGGTGGGGGTAGTTTTGAAAGATAATAAAATGGGACCTTTTTAAAATAAATGTGCCGCGAAGGTTTTCGCGGGCTATTTTAAACTTATGAAGCAACCAAAGTGTCACAAACACTCGCAGCGTTACCGCATGATTATAGCGCCGTCAAGAGACTTAGTTCCACAAGCACAAAAATCGGGTGGCGAACACATGCGACAATGGAAAAATAAATGATATTCAAGAGGTGAAATTAGTAGGGTAAGCTCCAACAGTTAACTTTCATTTAAAAATTTGAACATAAAATTGAGGGTGTTTGCGAGCCAAAGAGAGCCGAGAGGTTTACCGCAGGGGAAGAGGCAGTGGCTGGACTGGAGGATTGGAGAAGGTTTGGCGGTGGAGCTGGCAGTGGACAAGGAGCAGCGGCCTCAATCAACTGGAATAGGTGGTCGGAGGACTTGACTGTGCTCGGGTAGGGTGCTGGCAGTAGACACGGTGCTTTGAGGAGCTTCATAGGAGGATTCCGTCGAGCAGGGGGGACTGGAAGGTTGCGGCCGAAACTGGAGGGGAAGCCAACAGCGGCTGGGTCGTCAAATGCAGTGGGGGAGAGGCCAGAGGGCAGTGGTGGAGGTTTCTGGAGGTGGCTTTGTCGGAGGAGTTGGGCGCCGGAAGAGGCGGTGAAAAGCCCCGTCGGAGAAAGAGTCGCAAGACGACGACCGGTTACTGGCGGGCTCCGGTGACAAGCGACGGAGGCAAGACGCGGTGCTGGAGCGCTACCGGCGAATGCGTCAGTGAGGAAGGAAACGCCGAAATCAGGAAGCACGGGGGAGGCAGGGCTCGGGCAGCGCTGGGGAAGAACCGAAGGAAAAAACCAAGAATGGTTCCTTCAGTTCAATTTCCAGCCCGCCTTAGAGTTAGGGGAGGGGTTTGCTTTTAAAGAGGGAGTTTAGGGTTTTGGAGGAGGAATAAATGGGCTTAGATTAGGTGGAGACTTAAAAGGGTTGACTTGATGAAATTGAAAGGTATACAATGGAAATTTCCCTATTGAAAAATCAAATCAGATTTTGAAAATAGCCAAATATATCAAAAGAGTTAAATGTTAAAAGCTTGCCCTAACTAATCTACCCCTAAATTATCGGACTCATGCATTTAAGGTCTCGTTGGCCAGTCACACCAACGAGCCAAACAAAAATTTGCGCGATACAAAATACACCAAAGCGCTCATAACTTGCGCGATTACAACTCGACACAACATATTAAAGCAAAATGCGCGAAAACACGCTCTACAAAAATAACAGACATGCGCAATAAAATAAAAAATAAATGATGTGGCGCGGGTCGCATAAGTCTACTTCCTCTTTCCCTTATATGTTTCCCTTATATTTGGAATACATGAAGATATATTCCCAAGCAAACTGTAGGACCCAAGTCCCGACCCCTTATCCTGAACCGGCATCCGTTCTGCCAAAGTATACCCGCATGTTAAGGTTTCCGCTCCTAATGCGACCATGTTAAGTGCCATATCCGCCTGCCTTACCTCTTTGGTGCCAGTGAAAAGAGTAGAATGCCGGTGCGGAGCAGGCACAATGCTGATCATCAAGTGTGTGGCAAGAAGCTCTGTAGAGGATTCTGATACAGTAGTTTCAATCATGATTGAGTATATAGTTCAGGAATGCTTGTAACCTGTCCTAAATCAGATGATAGCAGGATCCCTCCTTTCAAAAACGAAAAAGAAAAGAAATTCTCATGTTGCTTTTGCAAATTACCAACCATGAAATACCTCAGACATGGTACTTAAATTCATGAGAAGGCATTTCATGTTAACGGTCAGAATTTCTTTTTCTTTTCTGTTATGTTGACTTAGCGACCAGAACTTGTGTTCTTATGGTTCCATGTAATATTGTTTCCAAAGTTCATAAATATACCAATTTATTTTAGAAATATAATGGCTTTTTGTGTATATGAACAGATCTGTCTGTCTGAGCTCCCTGGGTGTGCATAGAAGGTTCTCAGCGCTGTGCTCTGAACTAAAAGAATTGATCACTAGATGCTCACGTTTGGAGGTGAGGTGAAATTTGGCTCTGTTCTTTCTTGATTCACCTTCATATATATAATCCAATTAAACTTTGATTATATCTTATTGGCATAAAGATTAATCTCCACACCTTGTAGATGATAATTATTTGTATGCCCAACCTATTCGATCGTTATATTCCCTGCAGTCGTTGAGCTTGTTATTTGACGTTGCGGAATTTGATACCCCTGAATTTGCTCGGCTCTGGGAAACTGCTTCAGATAAGCTCGCTTCCCTTGAGATTGGTTATATTCCCGTGTCAATGCTTACTGCTCTACTCGACTTAGCCGTCGAAACCCAGCTGCCATCTCGTGATGTGAGGCTATCACTGTTCCCAAACCTGCAGAAATTGTGCCTCTCGGTCGACTACATCTCCGACCACTTAATGCGCTCCCTTTCAAGCGGGCTTCCGCGCTTAACCCACCTAGATCTTCAAGATGCGCCAATAGAAGAACCGATGCTATCTTCCGACCTCACCAATCTGGGCCTTCAGCATGTTAATCAGTATGGCATATTGAAGCATATTTCGCTAATCCGAAGCCAGGAATATCTGTTCACCTACTTCCGTCGGGTGAACGATCTCGGGATCCTCTTGATGTCGGACACTTGCACCGCATTAGAAAGCATTAGTCTCAGTGGTTTTTGTCGTGTCACCGATACGGGTTTCAGGGCTATCATACACTCGTGCTCTAACCTTCGCAAACTTCGGGTTTCTCATGGGAGCCAGTTGACGGACCTCGTGTTCCACGACATGTCTGCGACTTCATTGTCCTTAACGCATGTTAGCTTGAGGTGGTGTAATCTCTTGACCAGCATCGGAATCGCGAGGCTGTCCTTCAACAAGGACCTGACCGTCATAGACCTGCGAGATTGCCGTTGTCTCGGGGACGAAGCCCTCAAAGCCTTGCGTCATCTTCCCAAGCTTCACACATTGCTTCTTGATAGCACCGACATTAGTGACACCGGCCTGTCATTTTTAAGCCGGGGGACGTGCCCTTTGGCTTCGCTTTCACTCCGAGGCTGCAGGAGGCTGACCGACGCATGTTTCCGGTCGCTATTCAGCAGTTCCCTGGGACAGGGAATCCGAGTTTTGGATCTCTCGAGAATCCCTAATCTTTCTGACAACGGAATCTTATCGTTGGCGAAAGCGAGAATTCCGATCACGGAGCTCCGAGTCCGAGAGTGTCCCCGAATTGGGGACACTGCGGTGATGGCCTTGGCGTCGATGCGGGTTGAAGGCGGGTCTTTCGGGAGCAGCATGCAATTGTTAGACGTGTATGACTGCGGAGGAATCACTCCTCTTTCGATCAGATGGTTTAATAAGCCCTACTTCCCGAGGCTGAGGTGGCTCGGCGTGACCGGTTGCTTGAACCGGGACATGGTCGATTCTCTCGTCAGGAGCAGGTCTTTCTTGCACGTGGCATGCCGTGGCGAGGAACTCGGAATGGGATTTTGTGATTCGTCGTTCGGCTTGTATCATCGCGAGGAGGACGAGCTCGACGAACTCGAGCAATGGCTTCTCGAGGGCGAATACGACAACGATGATGCGGATGATGTGGTGATGGAATTGCTTGAAAACTGAGAATCTTGTGTAGATTGATGCTGCATTGTTGGCTTTACCTGTGTATGGTTGTTGTGCATGTAATTTAGTGGTTTATGGCTTGTAACTGTTGATATTGTTAGTAGATAGCATAGAGCTTGAGTTTAAAGTGTGCATCAGTCTCATGTTTTATTGAAGAAGTTTCAGGTGTGATGTTTATTACTCTGCTGTGCTTTGGTTTGTTCTTCATTTTCGGTTTTAGGGTTAAATTCTAACATGGCATCCTGCTGTGCCATTTGAGTTTAAAAAAAACTGAAAATGATTAAATTACATTTCGAGGCATTTATTGTTATTTTTTACATGCAAATTAAAATATCAATCAATGAATTTTAAATTATATCAAAAAAATGTGTGGGTAATAAACTTAGGGTGCACAACTTTTCTGCTAAACTGCCGTTATAGAATGTATGTTTGGCATGATAAAAGTTATGACCGTCATTAAAAAAATAGTTTTGAACATAAATGTGAGTGAAATTCCTTATGTAAGGTCAGGCGTTCACGAAAAACACCTTGTTGGTGATCGCCACGGAGCCTTGACTTAAAACACTGAAAATAGGTAGTGGACAATGCCTTAAATTGCCTATTTGAATCATATTTTGAGTTGATCTTGAGGCGAGCTATACTCCGTCGAAACTTGATTCGAGTCGGTTCAAAATTAAAGTTAGATCGTTTGACTGAGAACTCACCCTAGATCGGTGGGTGGACGATAGATCTGTATTCACGCAACCCGCTTAAAATTGCATCTATGATTCCTTCGTAGAGTTGTACAATTGTCGTTAACCATCTCTGCCCTAGTTGTCTCTTCGCTCTCCGAAGGTCCCGACTGCTTCATTGTTTCTTTGTTTGGTGCCTTGAGCCTCCTGCGATCTCAATAGTGTTCAGTTGCTTAAATAATTGCTTCCTTGCATGAAGCTCTTTAAATTAGTAGTCCTAATATTCTTAGTGCATCACTCATCTCTTTTGTGACTTTATGCGCCTTTATCTCCTATAGCTATTCTCGCATTTCTGATTTTTATTGTCTTCATCAATTCTTGCGAATATGATTTTTAAATTTTAATTTGTCTTTCATGGAGATCTAGCTTTATGGATTATGGGTTGAGTCTATGTGGCTTGTCAGTTTTACCTTTGTGGTTGGTTGTGTGTGACTGGCTCTGTTTGGCACGGTAGTGGCGGTCGTAATTGCTTGGGTTAAACCGTCATTTATTAAGGATCGTCTAACAAATATCATCCATTTGAACATAAAAGTGAATGAAATTCTTTAAGTGGGAGTTAATGAATGACAATTTAACCCTCATGATCATGACAGCCACCGCCGTCCCAAACAGAGCCATTTGTGTTGGACTGACGAACGGTTTTGTGCACCGGCAATGCCTGTGTATGTGGATTTTGTTATGCACGTATTCCATATTGGAAGCATCATGCTTGCATGTATTTATTCCGCCAGCCGCACCGTTCATTCCCGTCCTCACTTCCCCTCCAATCTCCAACATCGAAAAGAAAGGCATAAGAGAGATTGAAATCACCCAAAGGGAGTTATATATTCTAACATGCCATGGGTGTTGTTGAGTACAATACTTAAAAACTCATTCTCTTGGAAAGTTACTTAAATTGATGTTCTCCTAACTATGACACCACCCAAAAAAAACTGCTCATCTGTTTTTTTAATGTGTATATATTGTACGGTAACTCATAAAATTGGATCACCTTAGCTCGGAATTGAATTGAGCGCGCAAACAGTCAAAGAAAAACAATAGCAAATGACAAAAGACTTCTTTTTATCGCGGAAAATCCGGAAAGAGTGAAAAATCACATGATCAGATTTGTGGCGGGTCAAAATCCAGTATTTCGTTGGAGATTACAAGAGTTTGAAATGATTTCCCGGAGAGTTGCATGTCACATCTCTGTTACAAGTACAAAGTATAAAAATAATGAAAAAGAAACTAAATCTTCGGAGTCTCAATGGTAGCGCTCCGGCTAGGAAAATTGCTAAGTCCCCGGAAGCTTGATAAAAGCGTTCCGGCCAGAAAAAATCTTGAAGTCCACGGAGTCTCGATGGAAGTGCTCCTACTGAAGCGGAGCCCTGGTGGGAGCGCTCTTGCGGAAAAAAAACGTCGTGTCTTGGAAACTTGAAGGGAGCATTTTCGCTAGAAAGTGAGCGGAGCAAATTTCTGAGTGGAGGATCAGTGCAAGTCCACGACCTCGCTAGAAAAGCTCAGAGCTCTTTCTAGCCTCTGGAGTTGTTTGTCTTCAAATGAAGGTCTATGAGTCTTTTTATAGTTTTCTGGAGGGTCGCGTGGTAATTGCGTCTGGTCGGGATTTGTGCTGGCGAATACTGTCGCTCCGTTTCAGTCACCTGTATCACCAAATTTAGCAAAATGACGAAAGTGTCCTCCAGGCGGTTCGGGCAGTGCGGGCACGGTGCCCAACGACGACGGAGGTCGGCGATGGCCGGAGGCGGCGGCGGCCGGCCCGTGCATGCGCACGGGGGCTGGCCTCTTGCGTGTGGGCACGCCGTCCGTGTGTGCGTGGTGCCCCTGGCTTGGTCTGTCGTGCTTGGGCCTTTCGTGCTTTTATGTGCTCACTCTTGCGTGACCACTCGGGCCTTCTTGTCTTGACTCGAAAAGTTGAAGGAAACCCATCAAATACATTATATATAGAGTAGTTAGATATAATGAGAACGAGTAACTGATCAACTCCAAGGCCCTGCCTTCTTCCCATAATCTCCATAGCTTGAGCTCAGGAACTAATGTTGTTTAAGCATAGCATCATTACCATCATATATATATTTTAGATCTAAACTTCCGGAAGCTCTTATTCATCATTATCATTTTGATCATTTTGTGAAGTTTTTATAAGAAAGAGCTAGTTTAATCTATTTTATGGTGTTTTCAAATGTATGTCAAAAATTATTTTTTTTCATTTTTTGGGTGATGTGCTAATAGCGAGAATAGAAATTGGAGAGATGCTACTATATATCGCGAGATTGCTATTAGCCAGATGAGATGTGCTATTAATAATGCTCTACATTAATGCCACCATTATTAGGGGATTCAAAATCTAAAATGCGGGGGGGGGGGGGGGGGGGGGGGGGGGGGGGGGGGGGGGGGAAGTTTGACATGTGCGATGAGGTCATCCTAAATTCATTGAGAATTTGGGGTGCAAATAGCCTACTCCCCATGATCCCCCACTAACTTGGTGGGATCATGAGTTTGACCGTCACACACGCAATCTACGTGCACCATTCGATCCACCACCACGACCAGCTGCATGCACCACAATCACCGGCGTCGGGCGGCCCATGACCGGTCGGCCATGTCGGAGCCGCGCCGCAACCACCCCTCCCCGCGGCCGCGGGGTTCCGCTCACAGGGCGGCCATGCCCGACCACCCCTCCTCGCGGTCGCAGGGTGCCACCCGCAAGGGGAGGCCATGTCCGGCGACCCCTCCCCGTGACCACCTCTCGCGACTGCGGGGCGCCGCCCGCAAGGGCCGACCGTGTCCAGCCACACCTCCCTGTGGCCGCCTCCTGCAGCCGCAGGACGCCGCCCGCAAACTCGGCTGCCCCACCCCGCGACTGCGGGGCGCCACCCGCGTGGGGCGGTCATGCCCGATCGCCCCTCTCCACACTATCTCCCGCCACGACCGGCCGTCCCGCGGACCCCGGCTTCTCCTCTCCCCTCGCCGGCGATCGTTCGCCGGTGAGGTGGCCGCTCTTTTGTAATAGACCCTCCCCGCCATCTGATCATTCCGCCGCGATTGTCGCCTTCCATTTCGTAGCTAACCACACACTAACAGCCATGATTAGTGGGGGTTATCATTAGTTTAAAGTTGGACTGCATTTAGTAAATATTATACACATCGTGTACTCCTGAAACTATATTTAATGTGGTCTGCAAATAGTAATTGTGGATGGTTACCGTCTGCGGATAGTCGTGTAATCATTATAATCATCTTTTAGAGCCTATAAAATTGACCCCAAGACCCCTTTTATTTCTAATTTTTTCTCCTCCCAGTCTTCTCTTACTCAGATTGGAGCTCTGCCGAAATCCTCCGACGATGTTCCACTAGTTGGGCCACCCGAAAGTCCATGCAAGTCCACGACGCTCCAAGAAGAAGTCGTTATGTGCGACATTTCATGAGGCATCCTACGTGCGCAGCGCCGCTCGTGTCATCGCCCACGCGTTTTTGTGCGCTCCACCACGAGTTCGCCATGAAGCATCAGAAAACGCTCCATCGGAGCATAGAAAAGTACTAGCTTCGTGTGAGGCGGTCTGTCGCCCACCGAGCACTCTCAATCTCTCATCTCACTGTTGTAACGTCGAGCGGCCTGTCGCCCTCAATTCTCCGCACAATTTGTAAACAATCGCCAATAGTAAAGTTTGACCAGCACCGTACCGGTCATGTGATTTTTTTACCCATTGAAGGGATTATTCCACGTTAAAATCTATCGTCTTGTGTGCTTTTGCTTATTCTGTGACTATGCGCGCGCTCGATCACTCCACGGACTAATGACGGTCTAGTAGTCCGGTCTACCAAGAAGATTGAGTTGGCCGCAATAATATGAATGAAGGAAAATGGAGAGAAAAAAAAACTAAAAAATCCATAGGACTGGGGAACACTTGAAAATCGCTGACTATCAAAATAAATCTTTCGCTAGACGGCCGAAAATTTGGCAGCTATTAGAAGCTGTCCATGAGTTGACCCAAATTTTGTAAATGACTCGAAAGAGTTAATTAGTCAAATGATTATAAATAATGCTTATTATAAATTTCAAAATTTCGGTCCTATCTGGGACTGGCCTAGATGCTCTGATTGGCTCTGGCTGCTTCAAAGGGCCAGTGACTCTTCGGAATCGCCAGAAGGCGTTTACAAACGGCGTCTATTTTCCGCCTCCATCCGCCTCGCTTTTAACGGGTCAACGAGATATATATCGATTGATTAGTTTAAATCATAAATGATTCATGTTTCCAGTAAAAAAATCAAAAGGAAATTTTATTTCTTGAAAATATATATATATATATATATATATATTATATATATTTATATATATATATATATATATATATATATATATATATATATTGAAATATGCTGAAGATCTCATTCAATTAATAAGAGAAACCAACTAAAACATGGGATCCGGATCCCCTAGAGTTCCCGGAACTCAGGGAACTCCAAGGAAACTCCAGGGAACTCCAGGGAATTCCAGGAGGTGGAGTTCTTATTTTGCGAGTAAATAAAGCGGAATCATAAAAAATGGTAATATGAAAGTTGTAGATATACCTGAGACGAATAACTTTCATGTTGAACATTTTTTGATTTGAAGTCGTTTGGACCCCCAATTTTGGGCTCCAAAAAACACAGTCCCGAAAAAAATATTAATTTAATATTTTTCGGACTGTGTTTTTTCGGAGCCCAAATCGGGGGTCCAAACGACTTCAAATCAAAAAATGTTCAACATGAAAGTTATTTTCTTCTTTCGTCTCGGGGATATCTACAACTTTCATGTTAACCATTTTTTGATTGCCCCATTTTTTTACTCGCAAAATAAGAACTCCATCCCCTGAAGTTCCCGGAGGAACTCCAGGGGATCCGGATCCCTAAAACATGAGATGATAAGGAGGAGTAAGAAAAGACTCTGACCCATGTTAACCTACCACCGAACAAAAACAAACGAAATCGAAGGAACCCGGGCAGTCAAACGCAAGACGTCGAGAATGAAAGGGCATTCCAAAGAAAAAGAAGCTCATGAGCCAATCGTGCCGCAAGAGCTTTGGCCACCGCAACATTGCACACTTGGCTTGTAACACTCATATATCTAATCTTTTTTCTTATCCGCACTGCCGCTCTCCACCTCTTGGGCTTTTCTCTTCCTTACGTCGTTCTCGGCATCTTCGGGGACATCTCTTAGGGTTTCGTCGTCGGCGGTAAGGGTCACGGGGAAGTCTTTAACGAAGTCGTAAATCATGTTGTAGCACATCGAGAAGATTTGAGGAACGATTAAGCTTCCAGGATGTAGTCGTGTTGTCTAATTGGATCCCGCTCCGTGCAACACTTGCCGGTTCCGTCTTTTGATGAATCGGCCATGCAGAATTGCGGTTCTTTGAGCCCGATTAAAGTCGTAAAGTAAATCAATATTTTCATATCAAGTTCTCTTTTTTGTATGAAATGCTTTAGGACTAGGGAAAAAAACAGAAGGTTGCGAAAGGGATGAGTTGTAGTTGGGTGAGGGATTTTGGGAGTTATAGAATCCAGAACATGCATTTTGATTATAGTTTTGTCATGTCATGTACTATGTCATGTAATGCAACAATGTTAAGAAATATTTGATTATGATTTATATTGTTGATATTTTAATTGGAATGACATATATACACCCTATTAATTTACGTGAAAGATATCAATTCTTCACATATTTGCTTTTATATGGCACTGATTCTAAAAGATGCAAATAAATTCATGAAGGTTAGTAGGAATTGATAATCACTTTGAATGTAATTAGGAAACACATGGGGTCCATTTTGCCAAAAGGTCGTTCCGATCATGAACGCAATGGTGATGAATCGTCTTCTGTTTGATCACGCGATATTTTTGCCGCAGTGAGTTGACAAAAATATCATTGTAATGAAATATGTGTTTGACATGACAACGGTTTTGACTATCACCAAGAAAAACAATTATATTTTTGAACATAAAATGGATGAATTTCCTTAGGTGATCACGACCGCAAACATGGTGTCAAACAACCCATTACTTAACATGAATGAAATATATTTAATGATGTGATTTAGTGGGTTCATATTAAGGAGATATTTTATAATGTTTATGCACTCGTTGGTGAAATGCATGAATATTGTACATATTTGCATGCATGCACGTCCAACCATGCATATTAATGCATGAGTGTAAATTTAAAGAAAAAAAATTGGAGTAATTTCGACCGATTCAACTATTGAATCTAAGAATTAGGTTAGAATGATGTGAAAATTAAGTTCCTTGATAAACAGAGTTTAGTTATGAATATGAGCATGGAAATATATTACAAAAAAATAGAACACTATCTAAGACAATATACAAAAAAGTGTTAAATTATATATGTTCACTTTTGTTACTCATTTAATAGAAACATTTATGAAAAGTTAACGAGAATGCTTGTGTGTGTGGAAATGGTGCCATTGGTGTACACTTGGACATTGATCTTATAACGCTCTTCGAAGAGTACATGCAAATTCACAAAATGGCATGGGTATTTGATGCAGTTAAAGTACCACTCGCACACAATTAACCAACACGCGCGTTAATTTTAGACAAAACTCAAAATCTGACAAGCGAGACCTAACGTCACCGTCTCCGAATTAGAACGAAATTTATTATAACGCATGCACACTCCAATCCTACGCAAGGGACTTGCGGAGAACGCAATTTTGGAGTGGAGATCCCGAGCCGGTGAATACCAACTCCAACAAGCGACTAGTCGCCGGCGTTGACCCCTCTCCGATCAAAGGGATTGGAGACGAGCGTCGCACTTTCAACGTTCCGATTTATCCGCTATTTCCGACCACACACGACTCTATCACAACCACAAAAATTCACGAAAGTAAAGACGAATCACACGAGGTGGAGATGAGAAACGCGTTACCCCAATCCGGATGGAATCCGGAGCCAAAGAGGGCGGCGAGATCTGACCCAAGCGGATTAGTAGCGGACGACGAAGTGGCGGTCGGAAACCTTGCCGAGCGTAGCCGGTCGCTCCGGGTCGGACCTAGCCGATCGACTATTGCTAACCGGCGCCGGGCGATGGGGTCACGGGCGGCCGGAGGGCCGGAGGGCGGTCGCCTTGCGGTCGGAGAGGTGGAGAACAGCGGGCTGCACTTCGCCGGAGGGAGGAACGAGAGGCGCGGACGCCGGCGTCGCACCGGACGGTTCCGATCGGAATCGCTCCGATGGGGAAGGGATCGGCTCCTGTCACGGGAGAGAAAGGCTGCTATTGCCAAAATAAAATTCAATATCAAGTTAGGTTTTTAGGATGTGGTGGAGAGTATATATACTCCACATGAGGAGCACTCCCAACCACACAAATCCACGATCTCATCCAAGCCATTCAAATGTTTTAGACTCAAAATAAATGCAGTAAATTAAATGAAATCGAATGTCCGTGACCGCCTAACATTTTGGTCGATCGGACTCAAGTGTTGTAGCGGAGCATGTCGCGGTAGGACTTCCTTGTGTTGGGGCGAAGATTGTGCACGGGCGTCGTGTCTTCCAACGGTGGCGGGCCGGCGCCATCAATCTCCCCCGCTCGAAACCACTCGTCACCGGTGAGTGGTCTAAGCCGTAACGGTGCAGCATGTCCTCGTCAAGACGCTCCATCTCGTTGGCGGTCACCCAAGTGGCGTCACAATCGGGGCGGCCCTTCCAACGAACTAAGTAGCGGTGCACGTCTCCGTCAGTCAGGGAAGCAATAACTTCAGCATCTAAAATCTGATCTGGAACAAATGCAATCTTCGGAAACCTGGAGAAAACATTAGTAATAGGCAAAATAACAGCGGGCGGCTCACTAGACGGTGAGGACGGTAGCTCCCCGGGTGGCAGATGTGGGTAAATGGTGTCGCTCCCAAACCCAAGAGAATGGTCGTGTGGAGAAGAAGAAGAGAAGGGATGTAATTCCTGTGGTGTTTCATGGAATAGTGTAAGGTCGGAAACATTAAACACGGTCCGCGGTCCTGATAATGGCCCCATGGTGTGACTCCATGGTGGACCCCTGGGACCGGAGAAGGGTTGGGGTGTATGGGCCGCGTGCCCTGATTAAAGCCCACATGGTGTGACTCCATGTTGGGTACTCTGGGCTGGTGTGACGCCAGGCAGGGTGCAGTCTCGATGTGACGCCGCGCCTGCATCATAAAAGTGCACTTTTATGATGACGTTTGGGCATCGCACCCGCACGCCACCCTGCCTGGCGTCACACCAGCCCAGGGGTCCACCATGGAGTCACACCATGGGGCCATTATCAGGACCGCGGTCCGTACACCCCAACCAGCTCTCGGGCCCAACCACAGGCGCGTGGTAGGTTGTTGAGGCCAGGTTTCGATCCCCTGACCTTCTTGATAAAGAGCTTTCAGACAAGCTCTCATCAACCAACTGATCCGCGGCTCAGTTGGTTGATGAGAGCTTGTCTGAAAGCTCTTTATCAAGGAGGTTGCGAGTTCGATCCCGTGCCTCAACAACCCGCTGTGCTCCTGTGGTGGGACCGGAGAAGGGTTGGGGTGTATGGGCCGCGTGCCCTGATTAAAGCCCACATGGTGTGACTCCATGTTGGGTACTCTGGGCTGGTGTGACGCCAGACAGGGTGCAGTCTCGATGTGACGCCGCGCCTGCATCAGTATTGATGAGGGCGCCATAATTTTTATAGGGAGTTGGCGGTGGAAATAGCCCAATCCCCATGATCCTCATTAACCTAGTAGGATTATGAGTTTGACTGCCGCACACGCGATCCCCCACACACCATTCAAGCCACCAACGTGACCGGCCGCCGGCAACGCCATCGCCAGTGTCGGGCGGCCCGCGCCCGGTCAGCACGTCGTAGCTGCATCTTGCCCGCGGCCGCGGAGATCCGCCCGCTTGGGGCGGCCGTGCTGTGGCCGCCCCTCTCTGCTGTCGCCGCCCGCAATTGCGGGGATTAGCCTGCATGGGGCAGCTGCACCGTAGCCACCCCTCCCCACGGTTGTCGCCCGCGACCGCGGGGGACAGCCCACGTGGGGAGGCAGGGCCGCGGCCGCCCCTTCCCGCGGCCGTGGGACTCCGCCCACATGGGGCGGCCACGCCGCGACCGCCCCTCTCTCCATGGTCCCCCCCGGTACCGGGACGGCACCCGCAAGGGCGGCCGAGCCCGACCTCTCCTCCCCACGCTCCCCGCCCCCAGCCGCGGTCTCCTCCTCCTTTACCGGCAGACGTCGGCCAGTGAGTTGACGAACCTTTCATAGCGGGCCTTTCCCGCCGTTCAATCATTCCGCCGCGATCGTCGTCATTCATTTCATGTGTAACCACTCACTAACCACCATAGTTAGTGGAGAGTGTTACTTATTAAATAATTGACTTGCATTTAGTAAATATTGTGTGATTAATGGCTGCTCTAAACTATGCTTAAAATTATGGTATTGGTGATTACAGTGTGCGGATAGCCACATAACTACCGTAACCATCTCCTGGAGGCTATAAAAGGAACCCCAAATCACCTCATTTCTCATCTTTTTTCCTCATCACTTTATTCCTCTTCAGGCCGGATTCCCCATACAAACCGTCGCCTCTCTATCAGAGATCCATCTAAATCCACCATAAGAAGCAAGTCCCGTGAGCCTTAACATAATTACTATGTGCAGACCATCCTAGGCTATTTGATGTACATGATAGGAGGTACTCCAAATTTTCATCCAAAAGCCTTAACATAATTAATGGGGGTCTATCATGTCATGATTAGCCTAAATCCAGAAATTTATAATTCTCTAATTAAATTTGGTATTTAATTAATTTTTCCCAAAATTAATCCATGGGTGATTTAAACATGAAGTACTAGATTTACTTAGGGTATGACCATTCAAAAATTACGAACATTGTAGGTTAACAAGATATCAGTGAATACTAAATATATATCATAAACTTTCATAAAACATTTAAGCTCTAAATATTTATTTCAAAATAATTCAAATAAATTGGGGTATTGAAGGAAGTACCAAAAATAGTAGTCCAAAAATTCCTCAAAATTAGCAGAGCTACATTATAATCATAAAACTTCACTTCCTAAGTTTCATGAAATTCCCAAGTAAGTAGACCAAGTAATGGATTATCCTAAGGAAAACCTTCATAAGGCACTTTATGAAGTCACACCCTTGTAAACTCAATTAAACAACATTTAACTATTTTTTTCATGCTTCTGTATGCCCTAATATGTCCCTTGACTAAGTATCACAGTTTTACAGCAAGCTATGATATTTATTTCCTATTTATCCAGGTAATGTGCACTAGATTACTTTACAAAGGAGGTACTATATATAAATAAAGCTTCAACCACTCAAAATAATCTACTAGTGCTGCATAATGACATTTGATTATCTATTACAGAATTTCAAGTCATTCTACCACATATACATCATATTTTCATCATTAACATCGAAAGGGGGCAATATGGAAGTTACTACTATAAGGATGATCTACTGATCTCTAAACACCATACGATAATTACCAGAGGTTAATAATACTATGAAATTATCCATTCCAAAATATCATCAAGATTCAAGGTCATTTGACCCATAAGGTAATTTCTAGGGTTTAAAGTCTTAAATGCTTATTAAGTGGTTTATGTGGGGTGCATGATGTGTCTGAGTACCATCATATCCCTTCCTAGGACATTTCACAACCCCATGGTCTCATGGATTGATCCCCAAGTCCATCCAAGAAAACAACCCCCTATGTCCTTCACAAGCCCCCAAAGTTCAACCATAGGGTTAGAACTTGGATCCAAGGGCAAATCCACCCTAATACACAGCATAATCCATATGAGGGTGTTAAATATCATGTCAAATCAGTGACCAAAATTTCAACCTCTGTTGAGGTGGTTTGGCCACTCAAACTCACAAGGGGCACTTTGACCTAAATACTCTTTAGGGCAAGGCTAGGGTTTGCTTATTTCCAATAAAATCATCTCCAAATGGAATGAAAATTTACACAAAGCCTTATGATGACCCCAAGGACCACTCACCAAATTTGCGAGGTTTTGGAGGTAATTAGATCCTTTAAATAATTCATACATGAATTATTAAATTTCTACAAAAACTTTAGGAAAATGTTTTCCAAAAATTCCCATTTTTGGATATATTCTAGGCATAGGTAAAACTGGCCCCCATCCAAAATTTCAAGTCATTTGGATTACTGGATTGATGGGGGCACTCAAAATAATCTCTGATCTAGCCTAGATATAAATCTCACCAAAAAGAGTGTTGTGGTCTGACCTTAACTCCAAATTGGTTCAAAATAATTTTAAATTAAAATAGATGCTAAGGGCTACAACTTGATTGTAGACCACTTTTATTGTAGGGGACCTAGATATTTTAATATTTAATTTAAGATAGCAAGTAAACCAGACAGAAATACAAAAAAATCAAAATAAATAATTATGATCCAACACGAATCTTGAAGCAGATCCAACGCCTCCTGGTCATCTTCTTCCTCCAGCCAAGGGCTGGGATCAACCCGACCTGGAGCTTATTCCAAGCTTATTTCCCGGCCATCCATCCACCTCCCTGGCCGGCCACCACCACCACCACCTTCGTTGAGGTGGGGGCTATCACCGGGCGGCGGCACGGCCGCCGGAGGGGCGGTTTCCAGCGAACTCGTGAGGTTGAAAAAACCATGAAAAACTGAATTTTCTCTCATCTGATCGGGCTCAATTGAGCCCGATTTCTCTCCTAAAATATTTAAAGATCTAGCCCACGAAGAGAGTAGTAGAGGAGGACCTGCAATCGTGCTTGCCGACGGGTTTGATGGTGGTGCGCCATTGCCAGATTTTGGAGCTTCGGGTGTTCTGCAACAGCACTACCAAATGGCTCGACTCCTTCAGTTGGATTGTGGAAACTCCTCCTCTGAGTCTAAGGATGCTTTTAAGAGGGCTAAATGGGGGATAGGAAGGGTATAGCACCAATGACCATTATTGGCCATGAAGGTGAAAACTTCGGCCACCCATGGGTTCACTGAACTCGGCCATTAAGGGCTGATTATGGTTGTTGGTCTCCTCTTAACTATACAGGGAAGATGAATCCAGCAAATGGAGGTGAGCGGAGGGGCTCTTGATCTCCTATGGCTATTAATGGCTTTCTCTCCCCTCTTTCTCTCTCTTACTTATGAGAGAAATTAAATTCAGCCACTTTGGTGGCTGGCTATGATTATTCAACTCCTCAAAACTGATGAGAGAGAATGTATCCATCAATTGGAGAGGCCCTTGGTCTCCCTTTGGCCATGAATGGCCTTTTTAAACCACTTTCTCTCTCCTCCATTAAAGGGTAAAAAATGAAGTTTTCTCTCTCCTGTCCGTCAACGCTGATTTTGATCTCTCCTCCAGCCTATCGGCACCCCACTAAGTCATAATATTAGATAATTAACATGAGGTTAGCCCAAGTGGATTGGGCTTGAGCTTGGGTTAGCCAATTTGAGCTAAGTTTGACCTAACACTTGAATAGGGTTGACCTTGGTCAATTTGGCCTTTTGGGTGGACCCGAATGGGTCCTTGGTGACCCATTAGCCTCCCCTAGGATCTAGTTAGGGTTGGGTAGGGTTAGCTTGGCACCTTGTAGGTCACCTGCCCCTTAGCCTCCACTTTGACCATTTTAGGATTAATGTTGATTTGGGTCAACCTAGCCTCTTTGGTTGACCCCAATGGGTCCTTGGTGACCCATTGGCCTCCCTTAGGACTTGGGTAGGTCTAGGTATGATCAATTGGGCATGTTAGAGGATAATTGTCCTTAGTTAGGGCACCTTGACCTTTTTAGGGCTAAGGTTGACTTGGGTCAACTTAGCCTCTTGTGTTGACCCCAATGGGTCCCTGGTGACTCATTGACCTCATTTTAGGGTTAGGAGGGCATGTGTGAGGTCCTCTTGGATAAGGAAGGGTCAACTGACCCCAAGTAGGCCAGTTTGACCCATTTAGGGTTAGGGTGGTCTTAAGCCAACTTGGCCACTTTGTTTGCACCCATTGGGTCCTTCGTGACCCTATGGACCACCCAAGGGGGTTTAGAGTGTTGTGGTAGGGTCATGGGATCAAGGTGAAGTCTTATGGTCATCCTAAACTATTGTTTAGAATTCTACTATTTACAGATTATGGTGATTTCCAACCTCATGCCTAAGTTCACTTGGTCTTCTTAGGCTTCCTAGGGTTTTGTCATGACTTAGTCATGACAAAATCACTCTTAGGGGTTTAGTTGGAAATGAGATGTTATATAATATGTAGTAGTAGATAATGCATTTTTGCTCCAGTGAGTTTGGATAAAAACCTCTTTGTCATTGTCATAGAATGTATGCTTGGCATGCCAACAGTTACAACCGCCACCTAGAAAATAAACTACTTTTGAACACAAAAGTAAATTAATGAAGTTCAATTTCTTAGACGAGATTGGGCATTCACGAACGACGGTTCAATGTCACTGCACTGTGTTCAAGACCGCCGCCATCATACCAAACAGAGCTTTAATCAATTTTTATAGAATGATAAGTTGAAACTGAATTAATCAAAAACATAATAATTAATCACGTGAAGACCTGCTCGAAATTGACATCAAAATTAAATTAAAGGTGTGGTTATTAGTAAACCCATTTTCGTTTCTATCAAACCAGAAAAAAAACAGATTCAGCCATTTTTTGCATTTTTTTCTTCGCAAAAATTACTACTAGCAAACCAAACCATCTTGTTTTTTTACAATTTTTGAATTTTGAGCTCCAAATATTTTTCATTTGAAAAAGTGATCAACAGAAAAGTTGTAGATCTCATCAAGAGATGAGATCTACAACAACTTTCGTGTTGACAATTTTTTGATTTGAAATATTTTAGGCCTCCAATTTGAGCCCGAAAAAAGACACGCCCGGAACGAGTCGTCCCTACAGATTTTCGGCGTGACTTTTTTCGGGGCCCAAATCAGGGATTTAAACGGCTTCAAATCAAAAAGTATTCAACATGAAAGTTGTAGATCTCATTGAGATCTACAATTTCATGTTGAACACTTTTTAATTTGAAGTCGTTATGCTACCGATTTGGCCCCGGAAAAAAGTCACGTCAATCCCGGGCGTCCGTACATATGTTCGGCGTAACTTTTTTCAGTTGTCAAAACGGGGGTCTATACTGCTTCAAATCAAAAAGTATTCAACATGAAAGTTGTAGATCTCGTCGAGATCTACAACTTTTATGTTGAACACTTCTCATGAAAATGCACGTATAAGACACAGTTTAAAAAGGTGTCTGTATTCTTATATACACTTAACTCGTATATACAACACATTCATATAGGAATTAAAAATCAAATATATTTTGAGAAACCCGCAACTCAATTTATCGTTTCAGGGAACAGAGAGTATTTTATCGTTTTTGGAGTGAAATCTAGGGTTTCAATTATATTCTCACAATTTATGACGAGTCGTGGCTTCACGTTTCCTGTAAGGTCCATCATCCCAATTGTGTGTTTAATCAATAAATTATGCTTTCCTTATTACAGATAAATCTTGTGTTTGAAATTGAGCGTAAGATCTGTCATTGGATACGACGACGTAAAAGCTGCTTGGGATGAGATTTCAGTGAATTTAATTTTATCTGTTCATGACAGTTAGATGATGTAAGAAGAAGAAAAGAAGTAAGTGCGTTAAACTTAATTTCTGGGCAACTGCATATCCGCTCCTACAAATGCTAGTAACAACACGTTTTTAAAAAAAATAAATTTTTTATGTTGGTTTGCTAGTAACAAAAGGTTTTTCAAATAACCATTTTCAAATATGAAGGTTTGCTAATAGTAATGGTTTGCTAGAAACCAAAACGAGTTTGCTAGTAACAGCACCCTAAATTAATTGGATTCAACCTCGTTTATAGGCAAGTCCTGCTGGTGGTGTGGCGTTGGGGGCATGCATGTGGAGCCCGTGTGAGGTCGCTCTCACGTGCGTCACGTAAGATGACAAATTAAATATTGAACCTGGACACGTAAAAACATTCGAAGACTATCTAAAAATGAATTATATATATAATTAATTTAGGGAATTGTTAACCGCAGATCGAATATGACTATTTGCAAATCAAAAATAACACTTTTTAAAGACGTTAAATATTTTTCTTGCTTTTTCAAACTCTTTATTCACAAAGCAAACCCTAATTTCTTTTCCCCTTCCCAGCCACCTGCCCGATCCCGCACTCCACATCTTCCCCTCTCTCGCTCTCCCAACTCTCGATCGCACATCTCCCGCTCGCCAACTACGAAGAGGCCCGCCTGCTTGCCGACAAAGAATTCCAAAAAAGGCATTGCCCTTGTTGGCGCGGGCGTAGGCGGCAAAGGTGTTGCCCTATAGGTCGTCGGCGAAGAAGAATCCTCTTCTTCGAAGCCCCTGATCCTTCGCTTCTTCACCTTATTCGAAGGAGCCAACCGTTCGCTGCGCCTCCCCCGCTGTGAGTACATTGAGCTTCTTCACTTTGTTCGAAGGAGCCAACCGTTTATTTTGGATTGTAGTGAGCATTGAGTTATGTCATTGCTGGTACTTGTGGTGCGGGTGCGCTTCTTGATATTTTTTTTTTGCTTTTAATGTTGATCTGCGAATAACAATAATTTCTATGAATAACAATTTTAAGTTTCTTTGTATCTGCAAATAGTAATAATCTGAGAATAGTCATTTTCGATCTGCGGATAACAATCCCCTTAATTTATATAGCTTTCTGTTGCGCGGGGACGATCCTAAAATATCGCAGGATCTCACGATATTTCGGGCAGAAGGGTAGTAGCAGGCTGGCGTCGAAATGACAGAGCGATAAGATCATCGCACCCTCAATGTGGGTGTTGAGTCGCTCGCTGCGAGTAGGGAGCCTAGCCGAGTATCCATCGGGCAGAAGCCGCTCCCTGAACGTCTCCAAGTCTCGCTCTGTGGTTATGGATTTCTTGAAAGCCACGTCGGCGAAGTTAGCGGCGTGTCCCTGTCGGCGATCACTAGCGTCATCCTCAACCATTTTTGCGAGTTAGCGAGTTGAAGAGAAAACAAGATGAGGAGAGAAGAAAGACCGAAACACGCGAGCAGGAAACGATACTCGCGAGCTAGGGTTGGAAAATAGCAGCGACATACTTATGTCATACCTACCCCCTCTATTTATAGGCGAAGGCAAGGGGGGTATATCTCCGTTCTGGCGAGTATCGACCAAAGTCGCAGTTTAGATGAGTAAGCGGATCCCGACATTAGCCCTATGTCGCACAGCGCAGAAGAGAATGTCGCAACGTTATCAGAACCTGCATGATAAACTCGGCACATCACATAACAACAACAAGACATCAAAAGAGAAATAAATGGCGAGATGCAAACTCGCTTATTACAATATAATAATCGTTTATTATCAATAGTCGCCTACGACGAGTTCAAATGAAGAAAAAGAAAAATCCTAAGTCCTTGGTGGTCGCTCCGGAGGATGAGGATGTCGCCCATCCCAGCCCATTTCTTGCGCTCGCCGGTAATGCTCCGTCGCCCTCACCATCATCGCATCATCCCCGAGGTGCAGCTGCTCCTCCATCCTCGTCAGCCGCCCCACGGAGCCCATACTCGCCCGGATGCCGGCCAAATCGTCAAGAACGAGCTGGAGGCGATGGTTGTTTATCACCAACTGGCGATCATTCTCCTTCAACATGTGGAAGCGGGCTTCGTAGCTCTCCAGGGTGGTCCGGAGCTCCTCTATCTTCGCCACCCGCACCTCCAAAGATGAGATCCGGCGATATGGCGCCACCTGCTCGAATTTGCTCTCCAATTCCAGGTAGGCGTGAACAACGGCGTGATGATACTCGCTGCCCGACAACACGATGGCGTCGATGAAGGCTGCCCCTAGAGTCGCCGGACGATTTGTCAAAATAAAGAAGTCGCTAAATTAGAAATAAAATGACTAAGTCATCAAACAAAGCACCAATGACGGCATTTACCATGACGAGGAGACCTAGATCGGCGAGGAGAAGGGCCGCGACCCGGAACATCTCGTCGGCAGAAGATGGGCCACCAGCATGCTTGACCGCTTTACCCTTCCCGCGACCTCCATGACCAGGGTCCCCGACTCTCGGTGGGAAGTAGCTCGACCGCAGCTTCTCCAGCTTCCGGGCCAAAGGTTGCGACGAACTCGCTGGCGGATGCAGAGCCTTCAGCGGAGGAGGCAGGGGAGGTCACGGCGTCGCAGCTTGTTGCTGAGCGGTCAGAGGCGGCGGAAGTGACAAGGAAGCACTTGCTGCCTGGAGGGAGGCAATGTCTAGAGGTGGCGGCGGCAACAATAGGGAGCTCGCTGCTGGCGACGCAGAATCTCGTACAGGAGCGGGTGGGACCTTACTCGCCGGAAGGTCCTTGCTCACCGGAGCGACCTTCTCCGTCGGTTGTCCCTTGCTCGACGGAGGATTCTCCTTCGCCGCGGGAATCGAGGCTTCAGACACTTTATTGGGGCCAAGATTAATCCGGACCATGTGCTCTGTCCTGAGGGGATTCTCGGCAGCGAGGGCGAGCAGTGGCGCGGAGTTCAGATAGGCGACATTCAAATCCACGTCGGCGACATCTGAAGGGGAGACTGTGTAACACATCATATCCGTCGCATAGCATATAGCAGTAGGTCCGGTCAGGGCCCGACGCCATATACCACAGACAGACCGGGTGGTTACTCAATGGAAACCATCCAACCAATCACAACGTCCTACACAGAGCATTCTAGCGGAAGCAGTTTAAATAGTTGCAATTAAAAGAACCCAGCAACAAGCATGAATGTCCACTAATAAGCCAAAAAGGAATGAAGTACATACACAAGTACTGGTCTTAAGGTCTTACAAATGGTTTACTCTTATTACATATTTTTCATACCACGGCACGCAGGCCGGTCATACATGAACAAAAGTAAGTAAACACTCCAATTAGGCCTTTGAGGGCCGGCTTCGCAATTTGGGCTTTAGCCGCTATTGACCGCTTGGTCCAGCAACACCTGCAAGCACAATCCACCGCACGGTGGCAAACAAAAGCAACGGTCAGCAATGCTGACCAAATTATAACGATCCCGCCCCCAACTCGGGGCGGCGATGCTCCTTCCATGCATTTTATTAGTATAATCAAGCAATATAGTAATATCACTACATCATATGCGTAGGCTCGCACGGCCACACACCCTGTGCACTCAGGGAACATTCTCGGTGATCTCAGTCAAAGTCCGCCGACTCACCACCATCCCTTTTGACGGCCAAACAATGAGCAATTTGTCTTCCTAGCATGGGTCACGGTAATTTAAACCATAGATAGCCGAAGACCCTCATCTATGCCAACGGCTCTAACCGAACGACATAGAATGGGTACGGTTCCATCTAACTCGTGCTCACATCGCAACGTTAACTTAAAACATATGTGCAAGTCAAACTTCTCCGAGTCTCGTTTCCATCACAAAATCACATGACCCGGTTATGTTCAAGTTGGCTCCCAGGCCACCAAGTTGGCAAGATCACGCATCCGCCCAGTTTTCCGGGTGCACCTTAGGGTTAATCCCCAAGGCTCCCTGTTGCAATCTACCACGTAAAAAACCCGAAAAACAAACATTCGCACGGAGTCTTCTCCGGCATTTATGCAATGCAACAACACATCACCGATCCAGACCAACATGTCCGGATAGGCTTCACACATCATGTCTAAGTCTGTTCTCGATTACAGACTCTACACAACGGGGACTTCACATATCTACCCGAAGGAACGCCTCAAACTCACCGCAAACTCGCGAGAGCGGGCTTCCTATGCAAAAGAAGTAGAGCTTCACATGCTCAAGTAGAGAATCGTTACCCTAGCGTTCTTTCTTGTCGTCATGGAAATGTACGCGGATGTAAAGCACCGCAATCTCCTTGCCTTCGTAGATCCGAAGTCGGCTCGCTATTTGGAGCTCTGAAACTCCTCCAACGACTAGATCTAGACTTATCCTTCCTCCTTTGCTCTCCCCTCTCTCTAAGATTTAGACAGAGAACTTACGGCAGAAAAATAAGGGTTTTAAAACCCTTCTCTCGGGTATAACCCCCTTCGGGATAACCACAGCCGTCGGATCCCACAAAAAGGGATGCACGGACACGATCCAGGTCTGACCTGGACAAATGGGGTTAAACACCGCACAGTACACCAGTCCGAAGCAAGACACGTCCGCGACCAATTAAATAGTGTCGGGACATTTAGTCAACTCCCGCCAAAACCCCTGTGTCGACACTCCGTGTCGACAGAGTTAAACACGCCACAAAGCGCCCCGCGCTCGACAATCGTCGACCGCTGCCAGATCGTCGAATGGAGCTCTCTGGCCAAATCGTCGAACGCAACCAAATCGTCGAACGGAGATCGCTGGCCCGATCGTCGAACGCACGGCCCGATCGTCGAACCCACGGCCCAATCGTCGAACCCAGAAAACTGCCTGATCGACGAACACACGGCCTGATCGTCGAACCCACGGCCCGATCGTCGAACCCACGGCCCGATCATCGACCACAGAACGTCGACCAAATCGTCGACCGCAGAATGTCGACCAAATCGTCGACCGCTGCTCGACGATCGTCGAACCCAGATTTCTGCCTGATCGTTGTTAGATCTTTGAACGACCCCGACACGCCCTGGGACACGCCTGTGTCCCAGGTCGTGTAGCCCTGCCAAATTCCAAATTTGGTACAGAAACGTCACCCGTCGCTCTTTTGAGTTTCGGGACGTTACAACTCTCCCCCTCTTAAAAGAATTTCATCCACGAAATTACATAAAGGAAAGATAAGTACAACATTAAATTGTACCTGAGCGGAACAACTCCGGATACTCATCAAGCATAGTCTGCTCTTGTTCCCAAGAGAGCTCTTCTCGGCCGCAATTGTCTCATCGGACCTTGACCATCCTGATCTCTTTATTGCGTAGCCGCTTGACTTCCGAGTCTTCTATACGCACGGGCTTGACCTTTGTCGTCAACCCACTAACAATCGGCACTTGATCGACCGCGATCACTTCCGTAGCACCGATATGTGGAATACATCATGTAAATCACTAAGCTCCACTGATAGCTTCAACCAATAAGCCGTTTCGCCAATCTGCTCCAGAACCTCTAACGGCCCAAGGTACCTCGGGCTTAGCTTTTTCAAGCGTCGCACCCGCGAGACACCCTTGAACGGCTTGATCTTTAAGTACACTCAGTCGCCCACAGCGAACTCCACGTTCCTGTGCTTGGCATTATAGTACCTCGCTTGCCGGTCCTGAGCGATAAGCAATCTCTCCCGAATGGTTCGCACCAACGAAGTAGCATCTTCCACCTCTTGACGTTTGTACAACTTTGACTCACCTGTTTCCAACCAGGACAACGGCGTGCGACATCTTCTACCATAAAGGGCCTCGAAGGGTGTCATTTGAATACTCGCCTGGTAGCTATTGTTGTACGCAAATTCCACCAAATAAAGATGGTCTTCCCATTGCTTTCCAAAGTCCAAGACACACATGTGGAGCATGTCTTCCATAGTTCTATTAACCCTCTCGGTCTGCCCATCCGTTTGCGGATGAAAGGCTGTGCTAAAACTCAGCTTTGTTCCCAACATCTGCTGCACAAGCCTCCAATCATTGGACGTGAACCGCCTATCTCGGTCACTCACGATGCTGCGGGGCACACCATGGAGCCGCACTATGTTATCCACATATAACTTTGCCAACTTCTCCACCGGATCATCCTTCCTATGCGGAATGAAATGCGACACCTTCGTTAGCCGATCTACGACCACCCAGATGGTGTCGTTCCCCTTTTGCGACCTTGGCAACCCGTGTACAAAGTCCATAGTGATGTCGTCGAATTTCCACTCCGGAATAGGCAAGGACTTCAGAAATCCTCCCGGCTTTTGGCACCATGCCTTCACCAAGGCGCAAGTTTGGCACTTCGCCACGTAGAGCGCCACATCCTTCTTCAAACCCGGCCACCAAAATAGTTTCTTAATGTCACGGTACATCTTTGTGCTCCCCGGGTGAATCGAGTACTTGATATGGTGCGCCTCGTACAACAAATCCACCGGCAAACTGCCCACGCTTGGGACGCAAAGATGACCGTCTTTCCAAAGCAATCCATCCACAACTTCATATTGGGAATTTGACCCATACAGAGCCTCTATCATGAGTTGCTTCATGTGGCCATCCATATCCAACGCCTGCCGAATCCGATCAGCCAGGTCATATTAAACTTCAGTCCAATTCAGTACTGCTTCAACACTTGCTTGCTTATCAACGCAAAAAGTCTCCAACGCCTCTAACTCCCGAACCAACCGCTCGTCATGAACTGACAGCCAATTGGCTTGAGCTGGGTCCCGGCGACTCAACGCGTCCGCAACCGCATTACCTTTACCAGGCACGTAGTGGATCTTGAATGTATAGTCCCCCAGGAACTCCATCCATCTACGCTGCCACATATTCAGGTCTTTCTGATCAATCAAATACTTCAGGCTCTTGTGATTAGTGTAGATATAAATCTTCACACCGTACAAATAATGCCTCCACAGCTTCAAGGCAAAAATCACGGCCGCTAACTCCAAGTCATGGACCGGATAGTTCCTCTCGTGCACCTTCAGCTGTCTCGAGCCATATGCTATAACGCTTCCATGCTGTAACAGCACACAATCCAAAGCACTGTCTGAAGCATCGCTATAAATCTCATAACTTTCGGTTCCACTCGGCGAACTCAGCACAGGCGCCGTGGTCAACCGACATTTCAACTGCTCAAAAGCTCGTGCATACTCCGACATCCAAATGAACTTCTGCACCTTCCTCGTCAAAGTAGTGAGAGGTAACGCTATCCGTGAGAAGTTCTATACGAAGTGCCTATAATAGCCGACAAGCCCCAGAAAGCTCCGGACTTCCGCTACCGTAGAAAGCTCAGGCCACTCCTATATCGCAATAATCGTCGCCGGATCCACTGCAATACCTTCCCCACCCACTATATGACCGAGGAACGCCACTGAGGACAACAAAAACTCGCACTTCGAGAACTTGGCGTACAATTGATTCCTCCTTAGCGTCTCCAAAACCAAATGAAGATGCCTGAAGTGATCTTCCTCACTCTGCGAGTACACCAAAATATCGTCGATGAAGACGATCACAAAATGGTCCAAGTACTCCCTGAAGGTCCTGTTCATCAAATCCATGAACACTGACGACGCATTAGTCAGCCCAAACGGCATGACCGTAAACTCGTAATGCCCGTATCTCATACTGAACGCTGTCTTCGGGATATCACTCTCACTTATTAGCAGCTAATAGTACCCGGACTTGAGGTCCAACTTTGAGTACACCGTCGACCCGACTAACTGATCGAATAGATCATCAATCCAGGGGATTGGGCACTTGTTCTTTTCCGTCAACTTGTTGAGCTCCCGATAATCAATACATAGCCTCAAGATTCTGTCCTTCTTCTTAACAAAGAGGACCGGCGCGCTCCAAGGCAAAGAACTTGGACGCACATACTCTTGCTCCAACAACTCTTGCAGTTGAACCTTCAGCTCTGTCATTTCCTTAGGCGCTAGCCGATATAGAGAGCGTGACACAGGCTTTGCACCTGACACTAGCTCAATCGTGAAATCTATCTCCCGTTGAGGCGAAGCTCCAGGAATATCTGCAAGGAACACATCAGGGTACTCAGCTACCACTGATATACTACCCAATGTAGGTTTTGGCTTTGCAACCTCCACTAGTGTAAAGAATAGCTCTGCACCAGCACGAACCGCCTTCACCACCTGAAGAGCAGACATCAGCGTCTTGCTCGACCCTTTTAAACCCGTAAAAGTCGTCTCACGACTTGCTCCCAATTTGACTTCCTTACGACCGCAATCAATATAGGCTTGCTGCTCCAAGAGCCAGTCCATGCCAAATATAACGTCGAACTCCACCAATGGTAGTAACGACGCTTGCAGATCGAACTCTTGATTCTCAATGCGAATCTTAACATAACAGATTTTATCCGCGCGCATGGAACACCCATTCGGTAACAGCACATCCAACTTGTCCTAAACAAGCAGTGGTAAGGTAACAAACACATAACAAGTATTTAAATGATTAACTTGCTATAAATTTAACTTTTACCTATCACCACATCCGCCTGTTTGATGGCCTCTTGTTGGCCAAGATTATAAACCCTCGATTGGGCCGGAGCATAATGGGACGCGGTTGACTCCACCGCCTTGCCCTTCTCTCCATAAGTTGCTCCTGACTTCCTTTCGAACTTAGGACGTCCGCTCCAGCAATCGCGGACAAAGTGCCCCGGCTTTCCACAAGTAAAACATGCACCCGGGGTCCGACCCGTAGTCGCCCCAGAAGCACCAGAAGAAGGAGCTGGACCCGAAGTCCTAGACTTCTTAAAGAACCTTTGATAATCGGACTTTGAAGTAGTCGGCACTTTGAACCCAGATTTCTTGTCACCAACGCTTTTCTTTGCTTGTACATTCTTCATGTCATTCTCCAAGGATCGGGCTGTGTTGACCAAGGTCAAGAAACCCTACGTCATCGGCCCCGAGAGTAGTAGCCTCAAATCATCTCTCAACCCTTCGTAGAATCGATTCGTCTTGCGCTCCTCATTCGCGATGGTGGAGCTAGCATACCGACTCAATCGAGTAAACTCGTGGAGATATTCATCCACACTACTCTCTCCTTGAACCAACTTCAGGACCTCATTCTCCAAAGCTATCCTCCTCGTCGAAGGGAGGTACCTAGCCAAGAACAGTCTCGAGAACTCCTCCATCGAGACATCTGTAAGTTGCCTACCTCTCAATAGATGCATCTCCAATCCTTCCCACCACAATCTCGCTTCACCGTCCAGAAGGAATGTAGCAATAGTGGTCATTTGTCATTCTTCCGTCTCCGTTGCTGTCAAGACTCTCTTCACCCTGGAGAGCCAGTCTTCAGCTTGAGATGGGGTTCCCAACCCCGAGAATACCGGAGGATTAAAGCTCATGACATGTTTGAGCTGTCTCTCGGTTGCCCTCCTTGGCACCAACGGTTCCTCTACTACCTGTTCCACTCTTCTCGGCTCTACCTCTGGAAGAGGTACCTGCTCCATCACAGGAGCGGGCTGCTGCATTTGTCTTGCAGGCTGCGCATTAATCATGGCAAACACTGCTTCGGCCACCAATCGTATGGTCTCAGCCGATGAAGGTGTTGTAGGAGCATCATTTGGTGCACTGCTAGCCTCAGAAACTCGACGTTCCGACGGCTCAACACCGCTTCTAGTCACCTATAGTGGTACCAAACACCGTTAAGCGACCAAATAAAATTGCAAACAGCAATTATAGAAACACTCAGGTTCCTCAAACACGTGTATTTTCATTCCTAAGTGGACATTCATGATTTTTTTTGTTGTTATAACGATGACGCACACACATGTGCTCACCACCCCTTAAAAAGAATTCGTCCACGAATTCATTTTAAGCCTGACCGAAACCAGTAGTCTCAAGAAGGGAGACTACTTAGGAATTTGTCTCTGATACCAGCTGTAACGCCCCGAAACTCAAAAGAGCGACGGGTGACGTTTCTGTACCAAATTTGGAATTTGGCAGGGGTACACGGCCTGGGACACGGGCGTGTCCCAGGGCGTGTTGGGGTCGTTCAAAGATCTAGCAACGATCATGCAAAAATCTGGGTTCGACGATCGTCAAGCAGCGGTCGACGATTTGGTCGACATTCTGCGGTCGACGATTTGGTCGACGTTCTATGGTCGACGATCGGGTCGTGGGTTCGACGATCGGGCTGTGGGTTTGATGATAGGGCCGTGTGTTCGACGATCAGGTAGTTTTCTGGGTTTGACGATTGGGTCATGGGTTCGACGATCGGGTCGTGCGTTCGACGATCGGGCCAGCGATCTCCGTTCGACGATTTGGTTGCGTTCGACGATTTGGCCAGAGAGCTCCGTTCGACGATCTGGCAGCGGTCGATGATCTTGGTTCGACGATCGTCTAGCGCGGGGCGCTTTGTGGCGTGTTTAACTCTGTCGACACGGAGTGTCGACACAGGGGTTTTGGAGGGAGTTGACTAAATGTCCCGACACTATTTAATTGGTCCCAGACGTGTCTTGCTCCGGATTGGTGTACTGTGCGGTGTTTAACCCCATTTGTCCCGGTCAGACCTGAATTGTGTCCGTGCATCCCTTTTTGTGGGATCCGGCGGCTGTGGTTATCCCGAAGGGGGTTATACCCGAGGGAAGGGTTTCAAAACCCTTATTTTTCTACCGTAAGTTCTCTGTCTAAATCTTAGAGAGAGGGGAGAGCAAAGGAGGAAGGAGAAGTCTAGATCCAGTCGTCGGAGGAGTTTCAGAACTCCAAATCGCGAGCCGACTTCGGATCTACGAAGGCAAGGAGATTGTGGTGCTTTACATCCACATACATTTCCAGGGCGCCAAGGAAGAACGCTAGGGTAACGATTCTCTACTTGAGAATGTGAAGCTCTACTTCTTTTGCATAGGAAGCCCGCTCTCACGAGTTTGCGGTGAGTTTTAGGCATTCCTTCGGGTAGATATGTGAAGTCTCCATTGTGTAGAGTCTGTAATCGAGAACGTACATAGACATGATGTGTGAAGCCTATCCGGACATGTTGGTCTGGATCTGTTGGGTACATTGGAAAATGTGTACTAAATTTGAAGAAGCCTCACCTTACTCAATGATATGCACCAAAGTGTATTTGATGTTCTTTTGAGTTTATATGTGCAGGTTAAGTAAATGCAGGAATGTAGAAAAATTTCTAAGTCCATGTGTCGACACCAAGAGAAGCTGTGTCGACACTTATGAAGGTCTGTGTTGACACTGGAGAAAAGCTGTGTCGACACTTGGAGTTAATTGTGTCGACACTTGGAAAGGCTGTGTCGACACCAGAAGAAACTGTGTTGACATACAAAGGCAGTGTCGACACATAGAGAAGCATAGTCGACATCAACTGTCTCGACACACAGAGGCTGTGTCAACACACAGAGAAAGTCTAGTCGACATCAACTGTGTCGACACACAGAGGCAGTGTCGACACACAGAAGCTTAGTCGACATCAACTGTGTCTACACTAAGAGGCTGTGTCGACACACAGAAGACCTTGTCGACATCAACTGTGTCGACACACAGGACTTGTGTCGACACACAGCAAAGTTTCAACTATGTTAAAGAAGAGAAGTGATTGTGTCGACACACAGAATCAGTGTCGACACATTCTACAGAAGGCTGTGTCGAGAAGCATTAACAACAACAAAGGACTTGTGTTGACACCACCAAGGCTTGTGTCGACACTTAATCCACTTGTGTAGACACTTAGTCTATTTGTGTCGACACATGATGAAGTTCAGTCTCGACATTTTGCTGACAGACAGAATTTCAAGAAGTGACTGAATGACTTGACAGCTGTCATTACCAACCGGTCTACTGCAACTGTCAGAGTTGTCAGAAGTTTTTTATAAACCGGAGCAGCCGGTTACCATGGAGGAAGACTATATAAAGGCTTTCTCCTTCAACAGAAGATGAACTAATATAGAAAAAAATATATATACACATACAAAAGAAGATTTTCGAAAGAAGATCTAAGATGTTGGAGAGAGAGTTCATCTACTGAAGTGCAGTTGTGAACCAGGCTTGCTAAGGAGGATTCAGATTGTGATCTGAATATCAAGAAAGGAGCTGATTGAAGATCATCTTCACATGATATTCAACCCTACTGAGTTCAGATTCAAGAAGCTTTGAAGAAAGCTAAGAGTGGTTGTTCTCTGCCATCAGTTTCTTTCAAGAACTGATCAAGAAACCATCCATCCCTTCTCTCTCTATCTGGTGGTGGTTTAATTACAAACTTAAATCTATTTTCTGTATGATCTATTCTAGATCTGAGATGTAAGCTAATTTATAAAGGCTGAGTTGTAGGAGATTTAGGTCTCTGAGTGGTAGACCTTGTTGAGGCTGAGGTAGGGCTGTAAGCCTGAGTTGTATGAGATTGTTATCTCTGAGGTGTAGGACTTGTGAAGGCTGAGGTAGGGTTGTGTGCCTGAGCTGTAGGAGTGTGGACTCACTCTGAGTTGTAGGAACCTTGATTGGGTTCTGAGCTGTAAGATCTGCGGATCTGAGGTGAAGAGAAGAAGTTAGGTCGAATCTAGCACACTACTAGATAGGCGAAGGGGAAAGTGGATGTACCCAATACTTGAGGAACCACTATAAATCCTGTGCACTATGTGATTGGATATATTTATGTGATGTGTTTTGCTGTGGTAGTAGTATAAACAACAGAAACTAAAGTTTATTATCTGCCTTAGAATAAAAAGGATTTGAACCTATTCACCACCCCCCCTCAGGTGTATTAGGTTATCTTGAAACCAATTCTTTCAGGATCGGTGATGTTGCATTGCATAAATGTCGGAGAAGACTCCGTTCGAATGTTTGTTTTTCGGGTTTTCTACGTGTAGATTGCAACAGGGAGCCTTGGGGATTAACCTTAAGGTGCACCCGAAAAACTGGGCGGATGCGTGATCTTGCCAACTTGGTGGTCTGGGAGCCAACTTGAACATAACCGGGTTATGTGATTTTGTGATGAAAAAGTGGACTCAGAGAAGTTTGACCTGCGCATATGTTTTAAATTAATGTTGCGATGTGAGCACGAGTTAGATGGAACCGTACCCGTTCTATGTCGTTCGGTTAGAGCCGTTGGCATAGATGAGGGTCTTCGGGTCTATGGTTTAAATTACTGTGACCCATGCCGGGAAAGACAAATTGCTCATTGTTTGGCCGTCAAAAGGGATGGTGGTGAGTCGGCGGACTTTGACCGTGATCACCGAGAATGTGCCCTGAGTGCACGGGTGTGTGGTCGTGCAAGCCTACACCTGTGATGTAGTGATATTACTATATTGCTTGATTATACTAATAAAATGCAGGGAAGGAGCATCGCCGCCCCGAGTTGAGGGCGAGATCGTTATAATTTGGACAACATTGCTGACTGTTTCTTTTGTTGCCACCGTGCGGTGGATTGTGCTTGCAGGTGTTGCTGGATCAAGCGTTCAATAGCGGCTAAAGCCAAATTGTGAAGCCGGCCCTCGAAGCCTAATTGGAGTGTTTACTTGCTTTTGTTCATGTATGACCGGCCTGCGTGCCGTGGTTTGGAAAACATGTAATAAGAGTAAACCATTTGTAAGGCCTTAAGGTCAGTACTTGTGTATGTACTTCATTCCTTTTGGCTTGTTAGTGGACATTCATGCTTGTTGCTGGGTCTTTTAATTGCAAACTATTTAAACTGCTTCCGCTAGAATGCTCTGTGTAGGACGTTGTGATTGGTTTGAATGGTTTCCATTGAGTAACCACCCCGGTCTGTCTGTGGTATATGACGTCGGTCCCCGGCCGGACCTACTGTTATATGCTATGGCGAAGGATAGGGGGTGTTACAGACTGCGAGCAAAGAAAAACGTATCAGCTTGAAGTAAATGGAGACAAGCCAATTTAGAAGAGTGTTTTGGCAAAATGGTGACCTGGCAGAGCGACGACTTCGATCTGCTGTAGCGCCAGCGCATTAGCGACTTCCGGAATGTCTAGCGAGCTGAGGAGGCTCGAGTCAGGGGCGGCCATGTTAGGGATGTTGTATAGCCCAAGATCACTGATAAGCTTCAAGGTGTTAGCAGAGCGCGCGAGATTGCTTGTCGAAGTCGCGACTGTGCAGATGGTGGAGGCGGGTCGACCGTGTTGGAAGCGGTAACTTCTTGGACTTCTTAGTCTTCTTCTTTTATTGGGGGGGGGGGGGGGGGTAAGTCAGCGACGACGTCTTCTTCCCGTGGCCTCTTAGGCTTGGCAATACCGAGAAAGCCGGTTAGACCGGCGAGGCTGTCTTGAAGGAGTTTCTCATTGACGTTCGACATGATTGTGCAAGCTCTGAAGATCCGTCTCAAAAAACCAGGCCCCTATTTATAGAGATCAGCAGGCAGTCATCAAGTGCGAGTAACCCTGATACTCGGCATAGCAGCTCGCCGAATAAGTATTGGAAGATTCTTCCGAGCTCCTACGTCGCTCAAAAAGAGCGGGGATTGTGTACAACCCGTATTCGTCGAGGATGGGTCCTACCACAGCCAGGTCAGCAGAAGTCAAGGTCAACAAGTCAAGACAAAAGTCAAAGTCAACACGCAAAACCACATAAGGCCTGGGCGAGTATGGCGAGCTCCCCTCATACTCGCCAGGTAGGCGACTAGGAGATACTCACCCATCCCGTGCGAGTTCCCCTAGAAGTCGCCTACGCCAGGGGTTGGGTATAAATATGACCCCCCCCCTTGGATTTCCCAATAAA